>JAADVT010000972.1:0-11920 GCA_023335895.1 Pythium rishiriense | reverse complement strand
ACGGCGTGGCGCTCGCCGAGACCATTGTTCGTGTTGTTGTGTGTGGTGAGGTAGGAGAAGAGGTCGCCGCCGTCGCAGTACTCGGTGACAAAGCAGACAACCGAGTCGGCGGCGTCTTGCTGGTTTTGAGCAGTGAAGTGGTCGTAGCACTGAAGCACGTTGGCGTGTCCACCCGAGGCGATGAGCTTGGCGACGACCTCGCGCTCTCGGAGTGGGTCGTCGAGGGCGTTGGTCAGCAACGGCTGCTTCTCCAGCAGCCGTGTCCGCGTCGCGAGGCTGCTCCACTTGACCACAATCGGAGCGCGGGGCTTGCGTGGGGTCGTCGACGGCCCAGGCGTCGTACACGCGTTGTGGCTGCACTCGTAGGTGGCGCCCAAGAGCGTGTCACTGATCTTGCGGTGGAAAGTGAACCGGTCCATGGCGACGTTGCGAGTGGCACTGGAGCGGCAGGACCGAGAGTGGGTCGGGTCGCTCCCGTGCGTTGGTGGGTGGCTCCCGACCAAAGAAACAAGAAGCACGCTAGATCCAAACCGTCAGCGCTTCACACCTCGAGCACGCCGAGGTGTTTTTCAAGTAATTGCCAAGCGGGAAGCCCTAAGGGCTCGGGGAAAGTGCGGTCGGACGGCCGGTCGGACGAGAGCCAAAAACGGCCCAGCGCGTTACGGTTCGTCCGAACCCCCCGTGTAGAATGAGTCGGACGGGAACACTTGGCGGTGATCGACACGGCACCGATACCGTGATCGATTTTCAACCGGAACGACCACTGGCCCGCCGATCAAGTGTTTCATTGAAGTCTTTTGGCCATAAACTTGCTGCAGCATGGCCCCACGTGACGAATGCGAGACCTGGAGTTGCGCGGGTCGATCGAACGGCTTCACACTCGAGTGGCGTCACACCTAAGACTACCAACATTCTTACTGAAGGTGGCACTAGCTCGTTTCCACTAGAGACAGACTGAGGCGAGAACACAGCCCCCGCGTACCACGAAACAACAGGCAGCCTAGACAAACTATCAGCGCCACGCGCAGCTGCTTCGACTCTTTGGCAAGACGCATCTTTTAAAAGAGTGGCTGGACGGCTCCCGGCCATGGCCCACACCGTCGCATGGCTGCTCATGGTCCCATGGTCGAGGCGACGCAAGGTTTCAGGTCAGGTGCGCGCGTCTCCAATGCGTCGTGGCCCGTTTAGTGGTCAAAGCAATGCGGGATCCGAGAACCACTGGGCACTTGCCGCCAGAGGAAAAAGGAATAGTTCGCTTTTCAGGCTTGAGCGTGAAGGTGTGGCATTGGAGTAGAAGAGATCACTCGTGACTGCCGTGGAGGCGACTCCGGACACTCGACCATTGCCAGGCGATTGTTGTGCGATAGTCGCTCAGGAATTGATCGCCTGGTTCGCTGTAAGTGTGCAGCACAGCTTCCAGCAAAGCCCTGAGGCAGGACAGAGAGAGCCGTTGGAGTAGAGTCCCGAAGAGTGTGCGGTGTGGGAAGGTGGTATCGCAGTTTCGAGCGGTTTTCATCGGGATCCAAAAGCAAGTTCTCTGTCGCTCCACTGCGTACGAACACGACGCGAAGGTGTGTTCTCCCACCCGCACGCACGCGTGGAAAACGGCTACAGGAGTTGGTTTCTGGTGGCGTTGGAAACCGTGGTCTTTCAGGGAACCAGCGGATAACAAACACTGAGCATGTCACTTTTATGTACGAAAAGATGGAAGGTTCATCCTGTTGGGAGTGATCCTTTGGGCTTGAACAATCCCCGAACATACACACAAAGTGTTTGTCTGCGTCTGCGCCAAACACAGCACTAGCATCGAATGTGACGACCAATCGCGGGACGAGGAAGGGAAGAGGTTCGCCTTTCGTTTAAGCAGCAGAATCGCCAAGAACGAGGCGACACGAAGCCACAGACGGACTGACTGGGTTCTAGCCACGGACCTGCTCCTCGAGTGACGTGCTTAGTTTGTGCGTGACGGAACGTACAATACAGCCAGCACGGTGCCTCACGAGACAGAAGACCGTGCCAGTGACGATCCCATTCTTTTCTGGCCCCGTGGAGCAGCCCCCAAAGTGCCCTTCCCCTCCCAGCGATGCTGAGCTCGAAATATTGGGCGCCCTCGTTCTGAAAGCGTGCACGGCGCGCTCCGGCAGCTGTTGTTACGAGCAGAAAAAACAAATGGAGCAAACCGCCTTGCTTTTGTGTGGACGGATTATTTCGGTGTCGTACGGTATCAATCGCTCACGAATCAAGTGGCACCGTTGGCACCGCAAACTGACCCGTCTATGCACAAAACGATAGAAAGTCTCATCTTCAAGTTGGCCGGAAGGTTCCCCCCCCCCATTTATCACAGGCTGGTGGAATGCTTGGGTGATCTTTTCTTCTGCCCAAAGCCATCTCGTCGTGGTCTCCATTACAGCCCCCAGTTCTACACAACGAAAAGACTCCCAGGATGGAGGAGAGCAGGAACTCGCCGAGAAGCGGAGACAGCGCACAGTTCCTTGTCAATCCGTTACTGGAACGTAACACGTTAGTGTGGCTATGTACGATGTCAGGGAGAATCTCTCACCCCACACGGAAGGCGGAGGGGTCTTTAAACATGAGTGAGACGGGGGACAGAGTGGGGTGCGTTCGCTCGATCCAAGTTTCCATGTACGCCTGGCTTCTCGGCGCGACAAATGTGGAAACAAACATGAGTGACGCTTGAAACACGAGTGACGCTTTCACGGAAACCCCTCCACGACGACGACGACAGTTCATCAAACACAAAGCCACAACGGCCATGCTCACAGATTCGAAGCCTGAACCGACGCTGATGTGGCCAGTCTGGCTTGGATAGAACGTTGAACCAGCTGATGTTCATGACCACGCGGGATAGCAAGCACTTGTCCTCTGGCTTCGTCACCAAAGAAAAGGCCGTGAACACCACCGCATGGCGGTGGGTTTGTGACAGAAAAAGCCAATGGAACTCTGGGCCTGAGCAGTTATAACATTGCTTTCAAACGTGATACCTCGTGCTCGTCACCACTACATGCGACGATCCTAGGAGAACGACCACGAATTGGCGAAAGCCAACATGTGAGCTCCTCCCCGTTGGGACCCAGGCTGCTAAATAAAACCCTGCCAAGATTACAACCTCCCTGGATATATTCTTAGCTTCCTCGTCTACGACGGTCATCGCCACACACCGCGAGCCAAGTGCCGGTGACAGGCGCGACGACGGGAGTCACGACATGGCGTCGCCTCCCGTCGCCACTACGGACTCGGCGACGCGTGTACCACCGGCACTGCGGCGCGTACCATGGCCGCGCGTCGCGCCCGTGGACCTCGCCAACGAGTTCCCATGGCTCATTCTCCACGAGCGCGCGGCCGAGGAGTGGGCCGCGCGGACCGACGCAACTGAGGGCGGTGGCGACGACCGCGCCCTCAGAGCCGACGCAGCAGAGACCACGACGGCCTCGGTGTACGCGCAGCCGCTGCGTGTGCCTCGCAGTCCGCCGCCTGCGTGGTCCCCGGCACAGCGCGCGGCTCGCAAGATGCTCCAGCTCCAGGACGAGATGGACCGACGGGACGAGTACGCACGGCTGCGCGCCCAGGCCGCCGCTGCGGCGTCCTCGCCAGCGTCGCGATCGCCCACGAAAGCCCCACCAAAGTCCCCGGCCAAGGTCTTCGCTCCGGGAAGGGCCATAGTCAGCCGGGCCGAGCGTGCCACGAGACAGGCCGCGGCGTCGGCCACGCCACAGGCTCGGCTCCAGCAGTGGCTGTCACGGCAGCCGCCGTCCGAGCCACACCACATCGCGTGCTCGACCGAGATGGCGACGCGCATTCTCACCAAGACCCACGCGACGCTGGGCGCGGGGCTCTGGGCCGACGAGGTCGCGTCGCCCATCGCCGCCGAGCTCACCAGCGAGTCAGTGTTTGGCGGCCACGTCGCAACGCGGCGGCTCGCATTCGCACCACCGCTATCACCGACGGAGAAGCCACCCGACCCGACAACGGCAACCCACGCAGAGCGCTTGTCGCTACCATCCGAGCCTGTGCCGTCGGACGAGACCACAAGCCATCAAGTCGCCAAGGTTCTCGACCACGGCAGTGCCGAGGCGTTGACACCGACCGTAATCTTCCCCGGTCCATCGGTGTCTCCACCGCGAGACAAGGCCCCGCGAGTCTCGATCATCACGCAGTTTGCCGACGACGTGCGCGACGACGCGCGTGCGCTCGTGGCCCAGGGCGACGTCACCGACGCACTCGTGGTGCTCCAGCGCGGCATCGACCGCGTGCTGCGCGACTTCCAGGACAACGCCGACGAGTTGCGCTCGCGGGGGTTTGACTTTTCGGCGCTGGCCCACGCCATGGCACGGCGCCTCCAGCGCGCCTACCGGCGGCGCCACGCTCGCCGAGTCACGAGCCTCGTGCGTCTCCAGCGCGTGTGGCGCAGGACGCGTGGGCGACGCGCGTTCCTCGCCCAGCGCGCGTTCCTCGCTCGCGCCGCGGGCGCCATCCAGCGGCCCTACAGGCTCCGCTTCATTCGGAAGCGGCGCGAGCGCAGCGCCGTGCGGATCCAGCGCTGCTTCCGCGTGTTCCAGAGCCAAAAGCTGCTCGTGTGGCTGCATCGCGCGTGCCGGCTGCTCACAACGGACCATCGGCGGCTCCGCGAGCTCAAGGCCGCCCAGAAGAGACGCCGCCGGCGGCTCTGGGTGCGTCTCACGGTCGTGGTCATGATGCTGCGGCTGGTCGCGCAGCGCCGCCGCCGCGTCTCGTTGGCGCAGGCCCAGTGGCGCGGCCGCTGCGCGCGCCAGGCGTACGCACAGGCGCTAGCACGTGCCGTGGACCGCGAGGCCCAGCGCCGCCGGCGCGAGGACGCGTTCGTGGAGCCACGCGTCGCTCGGTTTCGCGACGCGATGCGACTGTTCTACAGCGACACGCGCCACGGCCGATCGCTGGCGGCCTGGCGGCGCCGTGCGCCGTGGCTGCGCTGGCGTCGGCTCCGGGGGAGCGCTTCACGCGACGGCCTCGACCGGGCAACAGCCGAGACGACGCTCTGTGCCATGTTTCGCCAGCGCGACGGCGGCGCCGCCGACGACGTCGTGGTGCTTCGAGGGCTCGACGCGTGTTGCGTGGGCGCCATGCTGGCGCGGCCCCTGGCGGCGGGCGGGTACTTGGTGCTTGGCGACGAGTCGAGCGACTGGCGGCCACGGTCGGCGCGGTCGGATACACCCCACTCGGTGGCCCCGTCGACGAGTCCTCCACGCGGTTGGAAGCAGCGGCTCAACGCAGCGTCCACGCGGTGGACGTCCCGCTGGACGCACTGGCGTCGTGCGGCCACGAGGACGCTCCACGCGGCCACGTGGACACTCGTGGTGTACCCGACGCTGGCGGTGGCAGCCACGAGCGCGCTGTTCCGCCGACGGCGCCGACGCGCCCAGGCCGCGGCCGTCGAGACGCTGCTTGACGACCACGAGCGCGTGGCACTTGCGCTGCTGCGCCGCGTGTTCCAGGCACAACGTGAGGACAACCGACCGCCGTTCGTGTGCGCGTGGTGCGGCGCCGGGGCCGCGACCGCGCGGCTCTTTTTCACGCACCGCCATGCGGCCGGCTGCGTCGACATGGCGCGTCGCGCCGACCGCGAGTGCGCTGCCACGGTCTCCGATGTGGCCCACGGCGCTCGCTGGCGCGGTGCCACGTTGCGGAAATTACTATGGAAACTGCGACGGTCCCCGGCAGTGCCACGAGGGCCCACACCAACGACGGTCTCGGCTGACGATGCGTTTGTGCGCCGCGTGGCCGTGCGCCGTGGGCTCTGGGGCCGCTTTCTCGACCGGAGCCGGGCGACCGCGCTCCGATGTCTACTCGACGCCGCGGCGGTCTGTGGCCCGCCGGATGGCGCTGCCGTCCTGCCAGCGGCGCTGCTGGCACAGCTCGTGTGGCTACTGGACACCGCGAGCGGCCATGCGCTCGAGCGGCTCGACGCGACCACCCACGGGAGCGCCCCGTGGACCGAGTCCGTGGCGTGGATCGGCGTCGACGAGGCCGCGCGCGTGCTGGGGCTGGCACCGGATGCCACACACGCCGTGCCGTGGACGCTGCCATGGCAGCGGCGCCGTGCGTATCGGATCCCGACCCCCACGAGCCGAGGTTGGTGCCGTGGCGTGCTGGCCCGAGTGGCCGCGCTGGCGTGAAAAGAGGGCGTTTCAACAACCACAGAAATATCGAACAAGTGGCTTTGGCACAGCGATTAGGGTCGTCCGAAATGTTCTTTGTTTTGGGAGGTGTGTTTTTTCGAATGCGGTTTTGTGTGCAGACCAACTTCAGCGAAGAAACCCTACCCCTTTCCACGAACAAATTCTCCAACAGTCGATGTCCAACTGGACTCAAAAAGTTTGTTCCAAGAGGAGCCACTAAACTGCGCGGGATCGGCAACCACGATAGAACAACGATACAGCGAGTGACACCCGAGGTTTCTTCACGTTGGTGTTCACAGATGTGGACTATCGTGGAGACCTCCAGCCTTCGCCTTCTCCCCTCCATCACTATTCCATCCACATTCTCCTCCTCCTTTTCCTCCGCTATTATATACGCGGCAGTGAGTGATTCCCCCGTCCAGAATGGCGTGTGCATTCTCCTCCCCCTCGCCCGCTCCCCTGTACGTACGAGCGCCTCGCCGAGTTGCCCACCACGAGCCAGCACTGGCCCGTCTGCGTGGGTAAGTGAGACCATGATTCACACCTCCCCGCCCCTGTCGCTCCCCCAGTGGAGGACCCCCACTTTGGGAGGTGTGGTTGCACAAAGACACGGGCGCAGGAAGGAGGGACGCACCTCCAAGGAGGAAGATTCCGCTCCCCCCCTCGCTCCGCTGGGTGCTGCCACTCTCATCCACGTTGGTCGTCGCCATTTCCCAACGCCGCCATCAGCTGTCAAGTCGTGACGGCGTTTGTGACTCCAAATGGCGACAACCACGACGGCCACCGGAAGCAGCAGAGCCACGCCGCATGTGACTAACACCTTGGTCTCGACCGCTCCTCCCGCTCCGCTCCCCTCTCGCTCCGCCCCCATCCCGGTCGCTCCTCCGCGGCCTCCGCCGTGCTTGCGCGTGCGCCGCACGGTCGCGCGCACGCTCTTTGGCGCGGTCTACGAGTGCGAGCAGCCCGACGACGCGGCGGAGCTGCTCCGCCACTACTCCCCGGCGCTGCCGCCGTCCTCTCCGCTGCGGCGCCGGGCGTCGGTCGCCGTCAAGACCGTCTCGCTCGCGCAGGCCAAGCGCGCGGCGCTCCGCGGGTCGCCACGTCGGGCCGTCGACGACCCGTGGCAGGAGTGGCGCGTCGGCGAGAAGCTGCGTGCCCACGCGCGCGATGCCACCGCGACGCTCGAGGCCGTCGACAGCGACCGCCGCCACGTGCTGTGCGTGTACCACCAGCAGCTGCTCGCGGACGCCGACACCATGGTGGTCGTGACCGAGTACTGCGCCGACGGCGACCTCTTTGCGTTCCTCGAGGCGCAGCCCACGGGCACGGCGGCGCCCGCCGTGGCGCTCGCGTTCACGCGCCAGATCGCGCGCGGCCTGCGGTTCCTCCACATTGAATTGGGCGTCGCGCACCGCGACCTGTCGCTCGAGAACGTGCTGCTCCACGGCGGCGTGTGCAAGCTCGCCGACTTTGCGCTCTCGACCGACGCTGCGCAGCGCTGCCGCGAGGCCGCCGGCAAGGAGTACTACATGGCGCCCGAGGTCGTGGCCGCGGCCGTCGACGAGGACCCGGCCGCGTGGTACGACCCGTGTGTGGCCGACGTGTGGTCGCTCGGGATTGTGCTGTTCATGCTACTCACAGGCTCGCCGCTGCTCGAGGTCGCGGCGCGCGGCGTGCCGGGCTTTACGGCGCTGGCACGCTACGGCGTGCTGCCCGTGCTCCGCGCGTGGGGCGTGCGCGCGGCGCTGAGCGACGACTGCGCCGAGCTGCTCGACGGCATGCTCCAAGTGGACCCGGCCAAGCGCCTCAGCGTGGACGCCGTGCTCGCGCACGCGGCGCTCCAGGGACTGTGAGCGCGGCCTTCAAAGACAAGTAGTAATGACTGAGTACTAATAAACGTAAGGATGCTCTCCATGGTGGTCTCGTTCAGGCATAGGTCATGGGTGAGGCAGCTCGGTAGTAGTCGATGGAGCAAGGACGCAACACGAAGCAGGAGGACGGCTCTCTTGGCAGTGTGGGGCTGGATGCCCAAGTGGTGGAGTCTCTCTCACTAATAGGACGGGCCTTTCGGGGCCTCGCACAAGGTGGCTGGCCGTTCACGTCATGTAGGTGGGCGCCAGACTTACCGGAGTATGGGGGAGTCACATTGCACGGCCACAACCAGTGAGTGGGCCAGGGCCAGTGGGCCAGGCCATGGCCAGTGGCGCCGTGTTCGTGGAAGTCCAAGAAAGAAAGAAGAACGCACAGGAGACCGCCATGACGAAACACGGAGCAGAGACGAGGCTGTTGGAATCGGATTTTCACAAAACACAAAATATCATGACTCCAAAGTTGTAACTTTGGAAACACAATATTTTTGAAAAACGTGAAACTGAACTCGTTTCAGCGGCACGCGGATGATGCAAAAGTTACTGCGTCGCCCCAACTACGTATTTGCCAACAAAAAATTGTCGTTGGCTTCTTGCTGTCCACAACTTGTTTCAAGAAAAAAAATCCTTTTCAGGAATTTAACCACGTGCCGAAACGATATCAGCACATTGCAGCTCACATCCAGCTCATACCCTCAAAATTAATATGACGGCATAAATCAAACACCATCACCTTTTGCCAGATACCTTTATTTTTGAATCCCCAACCGTCACACCGGCCGTTTTTCACAAGCGGAGCCGGACGCTCTTGAGCACGTAGTTGCGCCGCGGCTTCTTGGTCACGGCCACTTTGATGGCGTGGTACCCGCCGCTGGGACTGCCAGCGCTGGCAGCGCCCGTGGCAGTAGCCGTGGCGCCCACGACGCCAACGGCACCCACGACGCCAGCGGCACCGCCTGTGGTTGTCGGGTCGTGTTTGTTCTTGTCGCGCAGTTCGCGCGCCGCCGGCGACGAGTCGTTCGAGCAGTCGACGCAACGGCAGTGCGGACCGCAGCCGAGACCGTTCTGGAAGCACTCGCAGTACTTCTTGAGGCACTTGGACTTCTTGCAGCGGCAGCCACGGAGCACGACCGTGCTCGATTTTTCCGGCAGCAGCTGGAAAAAGCCCGCGTGGACGACGGCGCCAGTGCCGGGTCCGCCATGGGGCGCGCTGGCGAGGCCGGCCTTGGGCACGGCCGCCGCATAGGAGAAGGCGCGCGGGTCGTTCGTGAGGTAGGTCGTGATGGCCTCGAGCCGTTGGTCGGCGCTCGCGCGCGAGTTTTTGCAGTTGTCGCAGCTGCAGCCGTCGTGGCAGTAGCCGCGCGTGCTGAAGCAGACACAGTACCTAGTAATATCCACCGCGGTCCTGGTCAGCACGACGAACGCCAGGTTAAAAAAATCCATAATGGCCAACGTACATTTTGAGGCACCCGGTCTTGCAGCCGCAGCATGATGTGGACGAGACGCTCGTGTCCTGGATCTGTTGCGCGTGGCGGCGCAGCGCCTGCAGCCGCTTCTCTTCCTTTTCGTCAGCACGCACCAGGGCGTCACTGGCACTGCCACTGGTCGTGGTACCTGTTGAGAGCGAGAGGCGACTGCGCTTGACACCGGACGATAGCGACGGATCGCCGCTGCCGGCCGCGCCAGCTGCCACGCGCTTGCCACGCGTGGCACTCGCTCCCGTCCAGTACGCGTCCAGCATGCGCGCGCGCTCCAGATCGTCGACGCACACGGGCGGCGCGTGGGCCTGGTACTTGCGCTCGAGCAGCGCCACGAGCATGTCGAGCCACGCGACGTTCTCGCGCCGCTGCTGCTCGAGCGGGTCCTCACGACCCGCCGGGTCCACGTCGCTGGCCAACGTGGCTGTCGGCGCTGGAAGCCGGGGCGCGTGGGTCGGTTGTGTGGGTGGGGCCTCGTCGCCGTGGCGGTGCTTGCGCTTGACGCCCGCGGTCGTCGTCGGCGCCGTCGCGTGGGTCATGGTCGTGGTGGTAGGCGCGAGCGGACGGCTGAAGCGGCTCACGTACGCGAACGGCGCCTTGGCAACTGCCTTGGCGACGGCCGGCGGCGGCTGTGCCACAGCGCGGTTGCTATCCAGCGGCTGCAGCGCCTTGCGCAGCGTCGTGGCGGTTGCTGCTGCCATGGCACCCTTGGCAATCGATGGCACGGCCTTGGCGTGGGTCGTCGGGGCGTTTGCCATGGAGACGCTGGCGCGTGCTGGCTGTGGGGCGCGCTGCATGGAACCCGTGGCAGTGTGGCAATGGCAGTGTGGCACCCGTGGCACGTGCCCGTGGCAAAATGCTGCTGCGCGCGCGAACTGGCAGTTTGAAAATGGATGCCCCATTGCGCGCGCGGGATGAGCTGCATGGAAAATCTCTAAATACCGACAAATGACATGTTTTCACAAATTTAAAATGTCGGAAATTTGAACCGCAACAACGGCAAGGGCGCGAAACCCAGTCCACCAACGTGTAAATCTGACTAAGTACGTCTCATGTTCCTAACAGTTTTCAACATGGCTACATTATGGGGGAAGCTGGGGTTCATTCCACATCTCTTCTTGATCGTTACAAGTATCCTCTCTCTCTCACTATTTTCCCCTCGCTCTCCTTCTGCCATCATTTCGATATCAACAATGCGCCCCTTTAGGCGATTGTCGAGCCGCGCGCGCGTAATCGTTTCCACGCGTTCTCCCGCACAGCGTTCTGGAGCAGGTCGTAGATCTGGTTACAGCCGTCCATGGCCACGCCCATGAGGCTCTCAAACATCTCGAGCGGCAGCTTGCACTCCATTTGGAGCAGGTTGAGCTTCTGCGTGCGCGGGTTGAGCGCGATCACGACCTGCGGGCCGCGGGCCGTCTCTTCCGTGTAGTTGAGGTCTACAGTGACAAGATCGAGTCCCCCCATCAGTATCATCCCGCCCCTCCTTCTGCAACTACCCATATATGGAAACGCACCGCAGAGCAGCGACTGCTGCAGGTATCCGGCCGAGCTGGCCACGACAAAGTCGTTGAGCGCGATGCCGGCGTCGATGAGCGCGAGCGTGATGGCGTTGATGCTCGCGGGCACTTCGCCGCCGTCGGCGTGGAGCACCTGCACGAAAATGTCGATCTGCGAGCGCGGGTACAGGTGCGTCTGGATACACGCCTCAAAGATCTGCTTGATCGCGAGCGCGTGCTCCATCTTCTTGCGGTCGCCGCTGCGCTGGGCCTTGCGCTCCGAGGTCGCGAACGGCGCCTGCGAGAACTCGCAGCTCACGACCGCGCGCGGCTGCGTGTTGCTCGCGGCGTTGCCCGAGCCCGTGCCCACGGACGCGACGCTCGCCGAGGCCGCGGCCGTGCCCATGGCCTTGAGCTCGCGCGGGCCGTAGACCACGGCCACGACTTTGGTGTTGCCCTGCTCGAGGTACGCCGAGCCGTCCACGCGCGCAAAGAGCCCGAACCGCGTGCGCACGCGGCGCACTTCCTCGCTGCGGCGGCCATCCACGCGGAGCCCGGCCACCGACAGGAACTCGCCGCCCGACACGCCGCCCGTGAGCACGCTCGGCGCCGCCGCTTTGCTCGCCATGCTTGGGTAGGTGGTTTGTCGGTCTTGGTGGCGCTTCGTCGGTCTCTGTTGGAAGTTGGTTGGGGAGCACCAACCCTCCAATACCCACAGGAGTACCTCTTATAATCTATCTACTGTAGATTTTGCTAACTTATACATAAATGGAGTTTTGTCTGCTACATATTGTATGCAAGAGGTATGTATTCTACAACACAGGCTGATCACGCGCAATCGGCAGGTGCGAGTGATGGTCTCTCGGGCCACCGGCTTAGTGGTCCGCAGTTTTTTTTTTTTTTTT
>JAADVT010000971.1:0-11920 GCA_023335895.1 Pythium rishiriense | reverse complement strand
GCGGACGGCGCTAATCTATGTCTTGTATATCCTTGCGTATAGCTACAGCAGTTCACTCAGATGTAACGCAATATACTCTAGCTGAAGAAGAAGGATCGCAAGAACTCGATCGGGATGTGTTGTTTATTAATTTGGATATTTTTGACTTTGGATATTTTCAGGGGGGGGAAATGGGAGAAGTGAGCGCGACCAGACCACAACAGTCGGACGGCAGGTTTGGTTCAGTCAACTTCAGAGAGAGACTAAAAGTATGACACGAAGAACGCTTGCTCGCGAACTGCGTCGGCTCGCGTTGGGTTGGCTAAAATGGCGACGCCGATCTCTAGGTCGCCAATCGAGTGAACCGGGATCGATCGGAGCGTGATTATCGGGTCGGTGTCAAACGGCACCTGGTCACGAGGAAGTGTCGGCCTTGCGTCGTCCTGTGCTTGGTGTCGGCCATGGCGATGATGCGAAGAACGGAGTCCACGGCGACGGCGTTCTCGGCGACGACGGCGTTCCTCGCGTCGGTGGACGACGCAGAAGCGGTGTAAAGATCCGTCGCGTTTTGTAGCACACGGGTTGTCGCACGCCGTGGGGCTTGAACATGTTCGAAGTGGTGCGGAGGGTTCGGACATAGACACAGATGAGCGGGTGTCTGGAGTGTTGGCGTGTTTCGGGCGAGCCCAGGAGCTTCTTCTTCAATTGGAGAGTGACCAAACGCCCGACCGAGATCTCCTTTATGAGTCCTGATTCAGTAATCTGCACACAAACCCCACCGCCAGACAGCTTGCACAAGTCAAGCACACCGTGCATGTACCAACACTCTGCGACTGACACGGAGAGAGAGAAAAAAAGATGGCTGACAAGTGAATAGATGAGAAGTGAGAAGAGCGTGCGACTCTTCCCAGGACTGGAGAATCACGGGACGCGTGATCACACTAATCAAACCCCAAGGTTCAGCGAGTTGAGCGTGATTCTCCAAAGAAATCCTCAGCATGATGCGATACCCGCCGACTCAGCTACCTGATTGTCCCCGCACCGTTGGACTTTGATCGGAACGACCAGGATACGATTTTATTCTAGCTCGGTTGGCACCAACCTTTGCCACACCGGACCCCACACTCGACTCCGTCGGATCGATCAAAACTCGGGGTCGATCATAGTCAATTGGGCTCGTTCATCCTCCATGAGTGTAACATCACCAGCAAACCCACAAGTGGTGGACAACCACAATTCACGCAGTGAGTTTGTTTTTTGTTGGCCTCAATGCACTCACTCGGAAGAGGCGGATTCAAACACGCGAGACGTGCTGGGTCCACGTCTCCAAAAGACTCTCGGACAGGCGTCTGTGGTCACGTGCGATTTCGGAGAGCCATGCACCAGTGACTGAGGCACTAATTGATAATCATCAACTTTGGGTCTCAAGGTTCCAAGACACAGATGACCAACACTGTTGGCAACAGCTCCATGTTGCGCATAAACAGTACTGACATGGAATGAGAAGGGACATATTCTAGACAGACTACCAACATTCTCCAATGGGTTCACGCTGGCGAGGGCCAGAATAGGGTCCTTGCACCATCAAAGACCTCAAAAATTGGACGAAATCGAGTGTGCAAGCGTCAATATAGCGGCATCCCAGAAACCTCGACCAGCCCTCCCACAGCCGCGGACGTCTCCGCCAGTGCGTCTTCGCTCGTGAACGCACTTGCTTTGCGGCCAACATTTCTCATTTCAGCATTCTCAATCTCTTCACGGCAACGTGCGTTTGACCAAAGCCTCGCAACGACAGAATCGATGACCAGCAGTACATCGGGATCCGATACCGAAGACGACATGTTCCCACAGAGCGCTAGTGTGTCTCCAACACATTCGGAGAGGCCAGGAATCCCGCAAGACAGATGCCGTTTCCAAGAACCTCCGTGTGAGCGATTGCGACGCACTCGTCCGGACGGAACTCTTGATGCATATTGTGAGAGCCACCGATACCACTCCACACACACCCAGCGCCGTCAGCACCAACGGACGCGGCTGATTCGGTACCTCCTACGCACGCTCCGAGAGGGAGATCGCGACGGCCAGGAAGACGGTCCGCACCATCGCCGACGACCACGCATGGTGCTGCTTGGGAACCAAGGAACGCTGATCCTCGGCATCGTACTTTCCGAGCGAGGCACGCTCCAGCACGTGCAGAACGAGCAACCCCTCGATTTGCGAGGACGGCTCTGACGTTTGGAAGGTTACACGACATCAGACGCTGGCGATATGAAGCTGCGTGCGCGTTGCCGCATCCGCGGACCACGGCCTATAGTTATGTGCTAGGCTGACCAAAAGATTGTGGATTTGAATATAATTTGAACAAAACAACGTGTGCTTGAAAAGAAAAGAGAGGAATACACATGTCATGGGCTTGGAACGTCGTCAATTTGAACAAACGATCCGACTGCGCATTGAAGACCGTTTTCGAGCGTGTGGTGAGATGGCTTCACGATGGGTACGCAAGATATGCAAACGATGCAGTCCTGGAGCAATTGACCTGTCGCTGGGTGCCTCGAATGTTCTGGAACTCTCTGTGAAGCATCCGCGAATGATCAGCGCGCGTTCTTCTTACCAAAACAGAATCTTTTGGGAAAAAATGAACTGGGGAAAGCGCGGCTCCTGTCCTTTTTTTTGCTAAAAATTGTGCATCAGAAAATTGACCCTACACTGCAGAAAATGGAGCCCAGCGAGAACGACGACGCCATTCAGCTCACTCAAAACAGGGGCGTGACGCATGGCTAGAGCAAAAAGCAGGAACGCATTGCAGTCAATCGGCCAGGTTTCTCACCCAGTTCACAGATCAACTTCCGTGCTCCGACTGGGGATGCTTCTATGTACCCACCGAAAATTAACATCGAGCGTTTTGCTTCGGCCTGGAGACCAACTCACGACGAAACCGCCGTGAAGTGGGTTGACAAAAGCAACCCGCCGACACCCGCACGCCAGCACGTTGCCAGCCATTGGGCCCCGCTACGTGGTGATCGTCCATCATCGCGTGCGTGGACCAGGTGGCATCGCGGGGAGTGCCCTTCAAGACCAAACCCCCTCGAAACTAGCATCTCGATCGTGACCTTTTACGTTCCCAACCTGCCTGTCCTCCTTGCAGCACTCGATGCTCATTTCGCCATCCGCCACGTCCCTCCAAGTGCCTTCGAGACCTCACTCACCAAGTTCGACCATCATGGTGTTTTCGAACGGCATCATCACCCCAGCCAACGCTCGCCAGACGTGGCAATGCGGTTACTCCGGGTGCCAAGAGGTGCGCGCAACCAAGCTCAACGGCCAGCTCCACCGTTTCTGCGAACAGCACCGCCGTCGCCAAAACCAGCACCAGCGCGACTCGGTGGAGCGCCAGCGCCGTGGAGAGCGTCGTCGTGCGAGCCGCCGCCGAGTGCGATTGCTTCCGACTGAGGACGTGTGGGCCCTGATGGAGCTTGACACCGTGATGGAGACCACGCACGACCACGCGGCAACGCAAGAAATGGTCGACGAGTGGCATTCGCTACTCTTGGAAAACGCCGAGATGATGGGGTCGCTGATGCCGCTCCAGGAATTGATCTTGTTCCCGATCGTCAGCGGGTTTCTCGATTTGCTCCCCGCATTGGACGCGTAGCAGCAGGCGAGAGACTCTCCAATCTCTCGCTAAAACCAAACACAAACAAGCCAGCAGCCGCCCTTGGCACGGCTCACATCGCGGCCAGAAAATGGCTAGCACACAACCACGCCATGCACCAACCATCATCCGTGGTACTGAAGTTCCATGTCGACACTCTGCGTTTTACTCTAGAAACTAATACAATAAAATTATTGAACTGCGTAACATGGAGCGGAGAGGTCTCTCGACAAGAATAGTGGCTCCTCTCAAGTTCTTCAGCTTTGGTGGGTTGATCCACACGAGTGATTGTCCTTCGTGGGTGAGTGAAAATATGAATGGGTACACCATAGGTTCTTACCAACTGATCCCAGCGCGTTCTGAGAAGCAGCCATGCAGTCGGGGTGTCCAACGCACTGAACAATCTCACTTCTCATTGACATTCTCCAACTCGACAATCGATTCTTCTCACCACTTGAGAAGATCGGACTTCGTGGCTCAAGTCCCTTGGACCCATCGTTCTCCATGCCCTTCTGGTTCCTTTGCGGCTCCATTTCGCGAAAATCGCGAGCGAGAAAACTCTGCTCAACGTGATCCCGGCGTAGTTTGAGGTCTCGACTTTATGCCTTCGGACGTGTCAACAGCCACGTGCACCCCTGATGTTGATCTCGCATGTAGTCCCCACCAGCGGTGCCTTAACTCATGCCGGTACGCCGGGCGCAGATGTGGTAAACCCCGGGCACTCAAGCTCAACGGCATCTATCATCGCTTCTGTAGCGAACACCGACGCCAAGCTAACGAGAGTCAAAAGCGCTCACATATGCGCAAGCAGTCGAAGTTCCTGAGTGTACAAGAATCTACTGCAAGCCGAACCAGGGTCATGACCCCAAACGGTGACACCAACGTGTATTCGTTCAACGCAATTTCGACAGCCGATCTTAGAGGGGCAATAGATGAAGTGGATCATTCAACGGAGAAGTCAGCGAGATCCTTGTCGTCCAGTGACTCGTTCTCTCTGGACAGCCTCATGTCAGAAGTATTTGAAATGGAGCCGAATCCATTCCCGTATGAAGCGATTGCGACGACTACCGCCAGCGCCTTGACTTCAATGATGCGGGGGGCAGAATCCTTGTCGAAGAGCTTGGAATCGATCTTCTTGAGCTTGTTCGGAAAACCGTCATCGGCAGCACCGCGCGGTGTTACGGACAACACAACCGCGAATGAAGAGCCGACGGAGAGACGATGGTGGGGTGTTGACGACTCACTCAGCAAAGACGGCTTTGGGATTCCCATCCCATCACACTCCACGACGCGATATCAAGGCGATCCGCTGTTTGATGAGTCGGAATATGGATTACGAGCGGATAGGCCGGCAGATGCAGACACATCGTCGATAGCTTTGTCGAAAAGTGATTCAATGGTGTTCCCCATTGAAGATCTAAACGGTGAAGACGCACACACTAACAGACACGACTAGTCTGGGAAACCAGAGCCGGGCGATGTTACGCATGGAATCAAGTACATACACGTAACGGAGGTAATTGACAGTTTGTAGTGCTTTGTGAGGGAGTCAACTGTCATCATGACCCCGACAAATCCTCGATTGTGTCCACCCGCGCCAAGGTATAATGGCGAAGGCTCGTGATCGATCCCGTGTGTGTGTGTGTGTGATTGTGACTCGTTCACGCGTCGGTGTCCCCTTCGACGACGTATCGTACTTGGTGCCAAGTTTTCATCGATAGGTGGCAAACTTTTCAGTGAGAAATAAGAACACAGCGAGGTCGTCAGTCATGGATCCTGATCAGGTGTGAGAAATCAGTTGGAGTGAGATTTCTCATCTCTGAGCGTGAGAAAAGCGGTTGTTTCTGCCATCTTCAACCAGCCACTCGGTCGAAATGTCCGGGATTTGCGCGGTCATGATTACCCTTCCCTGGTGTGGCGTGCCATTCCACAACTTTCTGTCCAAGAACAGCAAGCAGCTACACTTTGCTAAAATGGATTACTTGAGTATGAGCCCCACCATGACTGCTTTGGGGATCCGCTCCATCTACTCTCAGGCTGCGAACACAAACTGTTCGGGGGAAGCTAATCCGGACACTCACCAGTTCCAACTACCTGACAACCTAAGTACCCGCGAGTTCATCACCGTGGCACCGCGCCTTCCGCACGGCGTGGTTCGTCGGTCAAGGTCCACGAAAGCGCTTGGTGACGTGTGCAACTATCGTGGGCATTGTACCGAACCTCGCGCAGTCAAGCTATGCGGTCAATTGCATCGCCTTTGCGAAACTCATCGCAAAAAGGCCAACGCCAGCCAAAAGAGGTACGACGACCTCAAGCGATCCAGAGCACCGTTGTATCGGACGAGTACTCGATCAGCGAGCTCGGATGCGACGATGGAGATCCTCCAATAGATGATTGTAGTGTAGGGATTTGACACAGTAGACTGTCCAGCGTGACTTTATCACAGCCATCACTTGGGTTTCCCTGTGCGGATCTCTTGGGGGTGTGCACTGTACAGTATGCATCACTCAACAAGTCAGGGGATCCCTGTGATATGAGATACGGATAGAGACGAGACACAGTGAGATATGGCTACATTTCTGCACTGTCCCTGAAAAACACTGAGCGACGGAGAGAGAGAGAGAGAGAACATAACCACGTGCCCATTCCACATAGTATTTAACATATGTGAATTACACACACCCATCGAGTTGCCATGCGCATCGACAGAATGGATTCATACGAGCATCAATAGCCTGCTATGCGCCGTCGATCCGTCATCGGAGGACTCGCGCGCCACCACGGACCATGTCACTCCGACCGCCCAAGACCGGGTTGTCAGTCTGCTCCCAACAACCTCAAAAGCGCAGTCGTCACGGTGTCGTTGAGTTCGGCGTACGCGTCGTCGTCGTCGACTGACTCTTCATCACTTTCCTCAAGATCGACCGCGGTCATTGGCCCGAGCAGGAACGGCGAGGCGTCGGGCACAGTTTGTGTGGCTTCAGCACCCTCTCTGTCATCGTCGACACTTGTTGTAGGGTCAAAAGCAATCGTGACGTTGACTTCGTATGGTGCGGGTCGGCGAGCACGCCGTCGAGCTTCGCGATCGGCCTGCGCTTGGGTGCGGTGCGGTGCGTTGGTCTCTTGTTGTGGGACTTCAACTTGTCGCTCCAAACTTTTGACTTGTGGGTCGGATGGGGTCTCGCCCCAGTGGGGCTCCATCGACGTCGACGCGTTTCTCTGGAGATGCTCGCTTGAACGTTGCCTGTTGAAAAATAAGAACCATCAATCGTATCGGCCGAACCGCTGCACTCGACGGCCGAGCCGCAGTACGCATAGGCCACAACCCTTCCTCCCACCCACCATTCGGTAGTGAAGGGCAACGAGAATGGGCATGGCAACGAACGTCAGATGAGAATGAGAGTGAGAGTGAGAGTGAGAGTGAGAGTGAGAATGAGAATGAGAATGAGAATGAGAATGAGAATGAGAATGAGAATGAGAATGAGAATGAGAAGTAAGAAATTGAGAACGAGAAATTGAGAATTGCTAGGTACGTCCTGTGACGTGCCCCATGACAACATGGATTCGCGAGAGCCTACTGCATTACCCCACCATATCTTCTGACTGAATGTTGCAGTGTATGGATGTGTGCGTGTGCACGAAGGATCATTTTTTCACTCTCTTTGGGATGGCTTTGTGTGTGCTTCTTTGTAGTATGACGTTCTAAGTTGCCCACCGAGCAATGCCAATAAAGCTGCAACTTCATCAAACAAATGCAGGGAAAGCTTGTAACGGAGCATGACCATTCCCTCCTCGCTAGCCTGAGAGACTGGTTGATATTGGAACTAGGTACGATCATTTCCGTTCTAACAGCTCTGATCTACACCACCCATGCCCATGATCCTGTTTCTCCTACGATCTCGATAAAATCCTCACAAGTTTCGACTCCTCTTCCCTCGTGGGGTTCCTCTTGTGCAATCTCCGTGGCCACTGGTGGACAGGAACTGGAATCTACAAGCCCACGTTCGGATGTCTCCTCATTGAGGCTGGCTATTGGGGCTTCGTCGGGATTCGCAATCGTTCCAGTTGGTGTTGTTGGCTGCGACCCTTGTTGGAGGTCCTCCCAGATGAGGTCCACCCACCCGTCGTCGATGGCAATGACGGGCACCGACTCGTCCGGTTCGTTTGTGCCCTCGATGAGTGCATCGCGCGTGCTCGAGACCCACGATAGCAATTGCAACACGAAGTCTGGCTCAGGCGATTGCACATATTCATCCGATGGAATAGTGGACACCATGTCCGGGACCGGAGCGGTCTGGTTGCTTACCAGATAAGACGACGTGCCACTGCGCTTGCGCTGCTGGTATCTTCGTTGGGTAGCGTTCATGCGCTGTCGGTGCAAACGGCAAAGACGGTGTTGCTTGCCGTTTAACTTGACATCACGGGGTCTGGAGCAAGGAACGCCTCGGTATTGGCATCTCGCATCCACTCCGCTCTTCGGGGGAGTTTCCAAAGGCGAGAGTCTCGATACAGGCTTGACCAGGGGTATAACCATACGGCTTCGTGGAGAGCTTGCATCATGAAGGTTTTGGTCGAGACCTGGCAGCATGGAGAAGGAGATAGACGACACAGACACTGAGGCTCTCACTAAGGGGACCCATTCGGAAATGAGGAGATTCGGTCGATTGTTTCTTTTCGCTTCTCACGAGTTCGTTTGCAACGCCTCACCACTCGCGGGATTGCAATCCAACGACGATTGGTTTTCTCCACGCCACCCGTTCGTCTCTTTTCTCATTCTCACATTCTCATTCTCATCACAGGATCGGTCGCTTCTCCCAAGTACTGTCAAATTTTGTAGAAACCGTAAATAATATATCAAAATGTTGTAAACCCCAGTCCCACCAATGCAAGACAAGCCTCAATGTACTTCGGTTATAAAAGCCATGCAAGTGAATGCAATCGATCATACGTAGGTAGCCGCATGTCGCGTCCGCGCGTTGTCAGGTCACAAGAACATCTCGAGAAGCGTCACTTCCTGGAGCGTCTGTGCCTGCGCCGGGTCCAACAGCGTCTCCACCGCTGTGCCCAGATCGAGGATGTGGTCGAGGGGGAGCACGCGAACCGTGATATGCTGGCCAGAATCGAATGGAATCAATTCGAACGGTTGCGGTTCGGCATGGAGCTGCTCACGGTCGCTGAGACTGTTCCCGGACGTGGGTCGCCATGGGTCGCGACGATGAGCGTCACATAGACGATGTAAGCTCCCATCGTCCTTGACACCACGTGGGTTGTTGCATAGCGGATGGCGAGAGAGGCAGGTCGCTCCGTCGAGTGGCGACGGCTCCACGGGCTGCACAGACGAGTCGCCGCTCATACGACGGAGGTCGCTGCCGTATGGTCCTG
Organism: Pythium rishiriense; assembly: GCA_023335895.1. Lineage (NCBI taxonomy): Eukaryota > Oomycota > Peronosporomycetes > Pythiales > Pythiaceae > Pythium > Pythium rishiriense. Next base: position 2,904 of record JAADVT010000971.1, on the reverse strand, counting down.
AAGCACTGTCTGAGCGATCATTCAACGTTGACATGATGGAAATGATGGTTAATACGTGTTACTTTGGGTGTTGCGGAGAATTGGGTAATGAGGATCGCAAGAGGCTTCTCCATCTCAAGCGAACGCCAAGAAGAAGATCGCGCCTGCTCATACATCCTGAAAGGAGCTCCACACCAACGTTTGGAACTGTCCCCACTCAGTTTGGCGGTGGAGCTGTCCCCTGAGGGGCAGTGGGTGGGCGTGAGGTGGTGATGGGTTAGTGTGAACAAAACACGATTCTCGAGCCGTTTCACGTAGAATGGCACGTACGTGTCTGGCGCATGGATGTACACTTTGTCGTTGGCACCATTCTCGGTGTCCAGAGGCGAGAGAATTCCCAACCGGAAAGTTCACGAGCGCAAATGAGAGATCACGCCGAGGATGGCCGTGGTGAAGATTCCGACGGGAGTGGCCGTTCTTTGTGCTGGTGGTGAACTCGGGGCTCCCAACAAAGAATGAGATTCTTTCTCATTCTCACACATGGACAGGCCAGAGAGAAATCCCTCTTCGCACATGACCAGGTCCTTTGTGAAGTGGGATTGGTCGTGTGTCCATGAGAATGGTTGTAAATGGCGTGGTCAATGACCAGTCAATGACCGGGTCGTTTACAACCATTCTCATAAACACGTGTTATTCTATTGGTGGGTGCGAGGCTCGACACGCAACCAGACAGTGTCTGGGCACAACGTGAGAAATGAACTCCACATGAAAGGTTGCGCTCGGAGTGGGTGGTGGGCCTCTCTGTCCACAGCCCGTTGGGGATCATGGCCATTCTCCTTAGGATCCGCACGTCAAGACTGCTCTGCTAACGCCCTACCATATTGTGGAGGGTGGCATAGACCAATGTAATCGCCATTATTGGGGGAAGGATATTTCACAATGGGCATGGACGACCATGCTTTGTTACAAGTTATTGTATGTATGGGCTCGAGTTACTCTTCGACAAGCAACCTTAGCGTCTTGGGGGGAGCCTGTGAGGTCCATTCGTCAATTGTTTTCGATCGTGTCGTGACATTGGACAGCGCTCCCAGCATTGATGACACTCGAGTCCGAGAGGACGATGCCTAGAATCAGCGTGTCATCATTGCCGAGAAGTACAATTCTGGGGCGATCTTCTCCATTGGTTCCTGCAGGATCGTTTAAGCGACGCAACGAGTCTGCAAGCACACGCCGTAGGTGGTCAGGATCGCCTCGGCGAATAAGGTTGCAGGCTGCATTCGTGTTTGTAGTCGTCTCTGTCGTGTCTCCCGATTCCAGCGCAATTTGCACGTCAAGTCGTGCTCCGGGGACCTGGTCCACAGACTCGGTTAGTTCGGGCGCGTTGGCCATGCTGTCTTGAGATGCTGGGTAACTTGAGCTCTAATAGCTTGAGGTGTCGTCGCTTGGAGTCGGCAAGATGCCTTGTGACGCATTCCCAAGAGCATGTTATGATGGTCAACCCATACACGAGGACGGGGTTCGCAATACAGTCCAGTAGAGTATGGTTCAAAAACTAGCGACTGGTTTGATGAGTTTTCAGTGGGTTACAGAAACATGGCCTGTGTTCACAATCGAGTGCAACGTAAACATACCCTGCTTTCACTGGATAGCTCAAACCGCAAGCATGATTATTCACAGGGTCTTGAACATTCAGAGCAGTGATACCAACTAGGAACTGAACACACATCCACCGTCGCGCTCCATGTGGCTTACGATGGGTTTGTATTTTATCGACTCCACGGTGAGTCGGCAGTTAGAGAAGAAAGGTTTCTTTGACCGATTCGTGTCCCATGCAGAAGCATTCCGGGCAAGTTGCTTCCGGCCGACGACAAGTTCGGTCCAGTTAAGCCACGAGTCTCGCTTCAGTACGGAAAAGAATTGATCTGACACACTCCACAACGTCTATAGCGGAACAGGTGGGTTGTATGAGCTCGAACCATGACTTGAAGCAGAAGTCGGGACTGAGTCCTGAGGCAAGGATCCTCACTGTGGGGATTTTGTGGGAACGGCTCGATGTGAACGACCGGTGGTACGTGAACGCACAATTTGGGAATATCGCAACCCACTGGTCTGAAGGGAGCTCCTCGGTTTTGACCAGTGAGATCTTGTTTGTCAAGGTCTTTGTATGCCTGCATGAGAAATGAGATCTGTGAAGTCAGATTATCACCTTTACGTAGAATCATGTTTTGACCCATGCCATTACCATTTTGGCACCGTGAGAAAGCATCAATAAACCCACCAATTCATTTGAACCCAATTGCGTCCACGTTCATGGACTTGGGTGTCCCAGCTTGGGCTGGCTGGGACAGCCACCATCTCGCGTGGAATGATTGCTACCAAAAAAAATGTTGTGAAGATATTCAGTGACGGTCGTACCCATCATTTTCGACGACTCGACCGCAAGACACTAATAGGTCCAACACAGTCGAGGTTGAATCACGGTCAAAAAGTGATAGGTTGACACTGAACAAGAAGGAAAAAAATCATTCGGTATCGATCACGAACTTGCTGTGATTGGGTGTGCTATCGCTGTCTCAAGACCCAGTCCACTGGACCCACGAGCCTTAGCTAGCTGCGCGGTCTCACTCGGTGCAATCACTTGCCAACACGCCGCGAGTCCATCAAGTGCCCTTCCTCAAAGCCAAAGGAGCGCTCCCTCAATGACCATCAAGTGCGAGCCCGTCCCGTCGTACTCCACTGCGCCGTCGTTGGACTCCACCGCACCTGTGGACAACACTGTTCGGTGTGGCTACGCCAACCACGTGTGTCATAAGCCACGCGCAATGAAACGCAGCGGTACGCTCGATCGATTCTGCGATCTTCATCGATCACAGGCCATCAACGCCCAGAGGAAGAAGCAGCAACGTGACCGCTTGCTCAAGAACT
>JAADVT010000970.1:0-11933 GCA_023335895.1 Pythium rishiriense | reverse complement strand
TGGCGGTGGGACGGATAGACGGATAGAGACACTTACTCGGTGAAGAGGAGGAGGTGGTCAAAGGTGAACTCCTCCATCGTCGACGGAGAGGCTTGTTGCTCGGGCGCGTGGCAGTACACGCCGCCCTTGTGGACGACGCTCGCGTCGTGGTGGTGGGCGGGCCACGAGTGCTGCGACGGGTCCACGGGAAAGTACGAAGCGGGAGCCGTGTGCGGGTTCCAGGCCCACGGCTCGAGCTGCGTGGAGGGCATCATCATAGAAGCCGGGTGCGGCGCCATGTCCATCTTCATGGACGGGTGGGGCGCGCTGGCGTAGATGGCGACTTCCTGGTGATGCTGGTTCGAAGGATACGTGCCGAGGTTGATGGTGTTGTTGTACGACACGTGGGGCAGGTGGTGCTGCTGCTGCGCCGTCTGGAGCGGCGGGAGGAGGCCGTGCTGCTTGGCCGGGTGGTCGGCAAAGGCTTCGAGCCCGGCACTCGAGCCGGCGACCCAATCGCCGCGCGCGAGCTTCTTGACCTGTGGCTGGTGGGTCGGCGCGCGCGGGAACGAGGCCTCGAGGCCCGCCGAAAGCGGCATCTTGAGCATGGCCGAGAACGACTCGACGCGGCTCGGCGAGCCCATCTCGGACGACGACTCAAAGTCCTTGGGCTCGGCGGGCGCCGGCGTCGCGTTCTTGGCCTGCAAGAGCTGGACCTGGTGCTGGACTTGCTGCTGGAGCTTGCGCTCGGCCTTGGTGATGCCGTTGCCGACGCGGCGGCGCGTGTCGTCGGTCTTTTGGCGCCACTGCTCGCGGATGGACGCGCGGAGCACGCCGATCTCGCGCGGATCCGGCGGGAAGCAGTTGTGGCTGAACGTGCACACGCCGCTGGACTGGGTCTTGGTCCACTTGCGGAAGCCAAAGTTGTTGAGCTGGCGCTGGAAGCTTGCAAACTTGGAGTGCTTAAAGTACTTGGGGAGCACCTCGTTCTCAAAGCGGTCGAGGTCGAGAATGTGGAAGGCCGTGACGCGGTTGGGCTTGAGCTCCTGGTTCTGGACCCACTTGACGATGCCGGCGTCCTCGTTCTGGAGGATCGAGTACAGCGAGCGCAGGAACTTGGGCACTTTGTACGGCGGCGGCTGCTGCGTCGGCGCGCCCTTGGCGGATCCGGACGACGGCTTGGTGGGCGTCGTGAGACCGAAGGTCATGCCTTGCGGATTGGAGGCGGACATGAGCGTCGTCATCGCGGGTGCGGAGGAGATCGTGGTGGGGGACGGGAACAGTGGGGGGACGGGGAGAGAACACAACGGGCAGCGAATGCGTGGGAAGGCGGGTTAGACCTTGGGATCCAAATCGAGAAGTGATCCCAAGAAGCGAAGGCGCCGCGCGCGCGCCCCGCAAAGGCGCTCCGCCTTCCCACAATCCGAAACCCCGAAGCGGCTCGGCCTGGATACAACCAAACACACAAAAAGGTTCCGGAAAAAAACGGCGGCCCAGCGACTGGTGGCTGCTTGTCGCCGGTCGGGGAGAAGGCCGGCCGGCCGGTCGGCGTTGAAGTCGCGGAGCGCGTGTGCTTTTCGACCCAGAGCCAACAAACCATCCAACGGAGGGGGGCGCGGCTCGTCTGCCTCCCCTAGCATGGTGGAGGAGGAGCCGCACGCACGCTCGCTGATCTGCTCCTCGCAAGTAATATGTACTGGACGGTCAAGTGTTGGCAGCAGTGTACCTAACGAGGGGCCAACAACAAAAAATCTCACACAAACCCCAGAAACCCAACGCTTTTTTTTCTCCCTCGGCTGGACTAAGATAGGTGGGGGGACGATGATATTTGGAGACAAACCCAACGCTTCGAAGGGATTTTTGTGGATTTTTTGTCTCACGTGTTCGAAGCCACTCAACTTTTTTTCTTCTTCCTGCTTGGAGGCGCACATTTGACGTCGGGCTCGTTTATGGTCCATCCGACGCGCTCCTGGGCAGTTGCCGGAATGTTCACAGAGCGTTGCGGGATGCCCCGGCTATTCTCTTGCCGACTCAGCTGAGGGAGAAGGGGGCGTTGGCTAACGCGTGGGGCACCCACGTTTGTGTGCAAAGTGATCCGCGCTCTCGGTTCCTCTCGGTTCAGTCGAGTGGCACGAGGCACGCGAAGACGGCAGGTGTCCAGAGAACTCCCGCAGAGCTGCTCATTTGCTCCCATGGGTTGGAAGGACCCACTCGCGAGGGCGAACGACCGGTCCGGACGCTTGAGCCAATCAGCGCGCGGCCAGCGATCGGACACGAGCGTTTCCAGCGCCTGGCATGAGAATCTCGCCCTGGGCTGCCTGTCTGTTGGAACGCTAGAGGGCGTCGAGAACCACCGCGGGGCGGTCCGTTCTGGACCGATACACAACCGTGGGCCAATCAGCGCGTGGCGGTTGACACCACTTCGTTCCGCGCGCAACTGCGCCACGTTCCAGGAACGGCCGTGGCGGGAAGCAGACATGGCTCCATGATTGGTAGCGAAAGGGGAATCGTCCAACGGTGGCCGTGGGGCTGAAGCGTGCTCTTGGTGCCACCCACAGCGGGGCATGCGTCCTTCCTGCGGGTGGCTCGTGCGCACCCATTTTTGCGTCCAGCGACCACGTGGCTGGCAGTGATCGTCCCCGCCTCGAATCTCTGCGTTTAGATGTTTAGACACTGTTGCGTCTGCCCAGATCCGGGAGATTCGACGGAAGACTCAGGTGCATGTTTGGGGATTGGTGCGTTCGGTTGCACCACCAAAACAAGCAGCCAGTCGCCCAACATGACATACCGTTGGAAGTTTGTGGGTTGGGTCGAGCCGGTCGATTTAGACCCCAAGAAACGAGTTTTTCGTCCGTGGTGGTGGCCACGCGGCTGTCGTCCGTCGAAGTCTGGAGACTGTGTGGGTGGTGCCGTCCAGGTTGCTTCTCTCTGGAACTGCCACCACTGTACTCTTTTTGTGTCAGTTGGGGATAACGGCCGCTGTTCTTCCATTGCCCTCTCTCCCACTCTCGTGCGTGTGAATGGGATTTCGAATTTCCTCCTACGGACCAGTCCTGGAGCCAATTTTAGGCCTGTACCGTAAACGACGGTATGCTTCGGCCCCGCCCTTGGCTCGCTGGCGTTTGCCGTTTCGCCAGGCATTACCAACTCGGCCGTGTCGCTCCCGTTCACTCGCCCACAGCATGCGCACGGCATGTCTCTCTCTTTCGCTCTTCGTCTATTGCGTGCCAATGTTCTTCAAGCGTTTCAGGTTTCGGTATTTCATCTTCAACGTTGCAGACCGGCCAGAGTGTCATCATCAGCCCCGGCCCAACAAAAAGAACCAACGCGAGGGCGGAACGAATCGAGCCCCAACGGAATCGCTGCAGTATGTACGACGCACACTACATAGCACCGGTTAGGCGTCCAGTCGGGCGTCTCCCTTCCGACTGGACCGACTCACCTCCAGAGAAGGCTGCTTTCTCGCCAGGATCACAGACAGAAAGGCCTCACGGTGGGTGGGAGGCGAAAATGCCCCAGTACCGAAATCAATGCTGATGTTCGAGTTACGACATCCTATACGGCTCCTGGAATTCGTCACGATCTCACTTGCCCGTCGCATCCTGGCGACAGTGCCGCGGTGAGTGGCTGGGCCTCTTCGCAGCGCTCGCTCGCTCACGCTCTCTGGGCAAACGTGTCGCCGACTCTTCCTGGCCATCGCAGTGTGCGAAACACTGCCATTTTCCGCGCAATATTCCCCACGGATTCCGCGTAGAGATGAGGGCTTTGCATGGTCTCAAAATCGGCATTTTCTGGATGGTGTTCTCGTGTTTTCTTCTGTGGCCCGCCCCCGGGTGTAACGCTGTTGACGCCACGCACAGTTGACTGACTTTTGTCCACGCACTGTTCCGCGTGCATTCCCTCCGAAGCGTTCAGTTCACTCTGCCCGATCCAGGCAGAGACAGACAGGGGGGGGGCCCGCGATAAATACAAAGCCAAGGCGCCTGCGAAGCGCCAAAAACGGCGGTGGCCAATTAGTTGGCCGAGCGCTTGTGGCCCCCCCTCCCAACTCTTTATGTCCAGCAAGAGATAGGCATGCAGGGCGGGTTGACCCACCGATATCTTAGTCTCTGCGTTCTGCCATCCAGAGTACACCATGGCACGTTGTGGCGTCCAACGCCTCGCCCTCCATGGCGCCATGGCATCCTTGGCCCTCTTCGGGAGCCTGTCGACGACGACGATGCAGGATCTCCCGGCAGCCAGATGGTGTGTCCCTCCGCGAGGATGCCACGCGCTCCTGTACCCATCGCTAACGCTGATTCCTCCCACCACACACGATGCCATGGCTGCGGGAGCGGTGGCTTCTCGGATTTCTCCCTCCCCGGCTCCGGATGGATGACGTGGTCCGGAGGTGTCGTCCAGAGAGACGCGGAACGATCCCCCCGCAAGCACAAAAACCATGTGGTGCACTTCAACTGATTTCGTCTCCTTTCCAACACACGACAGAACAGAAATATCATTTACTAAACAAGGTAGATCGACCATTGATCAATTCAATTTTGAATTGGACCAAGCAGGAATGCAGGTCACTTGCCTTTTCTGGCGACAAGCGCCGACGTCATTCCTCGTTCGTTGATGGCCGCCTCCGACGCCCTCCAGCGCGCGCTGGCGGAAGCGCTCGAGCGCCGCGCGCAAATCGGCACGCTGCGCCGCCTCCAGCCGGCCACCAGCGGCGACGCCGGCGCTGCGGCCATGGGCCCGGCCAACTGCGTCGACTTTTACTCGAACGACTACTTGGGGCTGGCGCGGTCGCCGGAGCTGCTGGCGCGCGTCCAGCAGCGCCGCCACGAGATCGCAACGGCAAAGCCCCACTTGGCGCTCGCCGGCGCCACGGGGTCGCGTCTCATCTCGGGTAACAATGAGTACTTTATGCAGGTTGAAGAAGAGCTCGCGCGTTTTTACAACAGGTATTAATGCTTTGGCATTCGTCCCCGCGTCTTTTAATGAAGCTCACATCGCACTACTCTATGTAGTGAAGCGGCGCTGCTGTTCAACTCGGGGTACACGGCGAATCTCGGAGTGCTCTCGAGTTTGCCGCAGGCAAACGACGTCGTTTTGTACGACGAGCTGATCCACAACTCGTGCCACGAAGGGCTGCGACTCAGTCGCGCGTACACGAACAAGCACACGATCGCGTTCCGCCATAACGACTTGGCCGACCTGGAGACAAAGCTACAACAACACATTGCGAGTCCCAACGGGAAACCGCGCTGCGTGTTTGTGGTGGTCGAGTCCGTGTACTCGATGGACGGTGACGTCGCGCCGCTCGTCGAGATGACGCAGTTGTGTGAGCGGTACGGCGCGTACGTGATTGTGGACGAAGCCCACGGCGTCGGTGTCTACGGCCCGCAAGGTTCCGGCGTGGTGCGAGAGCTCGGGCTAGATGTCACGCACAGCCGCGTGCTTTGTTGCCGGGTGTACACATTCGGCAAGGCCATGGGCTGCCACGGCGCCGTGGTCTGCGGCTCGCGCGTGCTCATCGACTACCTCGCCAACTACGCACGGTCGTTCATCTACACGACAGCGTTCCCTTTCGAACAGCTCGTCACGGTGCAGTGCGCGCACGAGCTTTGTGCCGAGGCCGACGCCCAGCGCCTCGCGTCGCGACAGCTCGTCGCGTATTTCAAGCGACGCGTCCAGGAAAGCAGCCATATCCCCCACGACGCGCTGCTGCAGAGCGACTCGCCGATCCAGGGCGTCGTCTTTAGTGGCAACCACGCCGTGCTTGAGGCAGCGCGCCAAATGGTCGCGATGGGCGTCCGCGTGATTGCGATCCGATCGCCCACGGTGCCCAAGGGCGCCGAGCGGTTCCGCATTATCATCCACTCACACAACTCGACCCAAGAAATCGACTTGTTGGTCGACGCGCTCGAGAAGATGTTTGCGAACCGCACAGCAACCACCACCAACCACCCGAGGTTGTCACCGGCCGTCGCGCGACTGTGATCCCACACGGAGCTCGCTCGACGCCCCCCCATAGAAACAAAGTGCGTTCACAAGACGGGAAACACAAACAGTTTTGATTGGTGTGTGTGCGACAGACTCTATGGTGTGGCGTTGTCGGTAGTAGGATTTGCGCAGGCGGGCTTACACGGCATTGTCAACGCGCGACGAGCCGGCACGTAGCGTCAGCGACGAGTCCTGCGCCGAGACGTCGTCGCCCACGGCGGCCTTGGCCATCGACCGCTGCAGTAACCGCGCGCAGCCAATGTTGCCGCTCTTCTCGGCGAGCGCGAGCGGCGTTTGCTGGTCGAGGTCCTCTCGGAACGGGTCGGCGTGGTGGTCCAGCAGCAGCTTGACGCACAGCGCGTGGCCGCCCACGGCCGCGAGGTGGAGCGGCGTGATGCGGCGCTCGTCCTGGACGTTCGGGTCGGCGCCCGCGGTCAGCAGCAGCCGCGCGCTCTCGCTGTGGCCGCCGCGCGCGGCGTAGTGGAGCGCCGTCAGGTTCTCGGTACTCCGCGCGTCCAGGTCCCGGTCGGTCGAGTGGACCCAGCGCTTGACGACGCGCGCGTTGCCCGACTCGGCCGCGCTCTTGGCGAACGACGGCAGCCCACCCACGGGGCCGGCGTCGTCGTCTATCGTCAACATACAGACACAGAGTCCTTTTGAGCAACGATCACAGGCACCAATGGGGACAGTCAAATCACGCACTCTGCTTGTCGTGGGCGGCCGACATGACCTTTTGGCGGAGCAGTTTACGCGCCATGTGCTGGAGCTTTTCGCGTTGGTACGACGACGCGGCGACCACGACGATCATCGCGAGCAGCCCGACGATGCCCAGGATCACGGCGAGCGGGTGGAGCCCGTCGTCCTCGCCCAGCTGCTGCTGCGGGGGCAGCACGCCGAAGCCGCCGTCGCGCGCGTCCATGGTCGATCGATCCTCTAGCCTCGACGGGTGACCACGTGGATATACTAGTGTGATGTTCAGATCCCCTTCAATAGACGGTTCGTGTAATTATGAGAACAGTTTGAGAGGAGATGTGGTTTATTCAAAAGATGCTGGGTCTATATCACATTTTAGGTAAACTAAATGTATATAATATCTATTTAGAATATTCATTGGTCTAAACTTGAAGTTATGGAATTCTACAGTGGACAAGTCTCCAGTCGACGCGGACGATGGATGAGCCGGCGGTGGATCTGTACGCGGGATTGTCGCTGCCGCCGCCGAAAAAGCGCGCAGCAGCCGACGCTGTAGCATCGCCGTCAAGTGGACCGATCGCCTCGAAAGCTAACGCAACAGCTGCGCCGTCTGAATCGTCCTCTGAGCCACCCACTAAAAAGCCCAAGACCACCGATGCCAGCGGCAGTGAGATCGACGTGGCGAGCGCCGTCGCGCGGCTCAAGACCCACATGGTCGTCGACAAGAAGTTTGCCAAAGCGGCGACGCTTTTCCACAAGCTCATGAGCGACAAGCTCACGCGTGAGACCAGCGACGTGTTTCTCGACGCGCTCCAGGAGCTCATCGCAGCGAAAGGACGGGCTTGGAGCGGCAAGCGCGAGTTTGCGCAGCTCGTGCAGCTCGTGCTCGATAGACAGGACGTGCTCGCCGAGACCAAGCGGTCGTTGTTCCCGGACTGGCAGCTCCAGGCCGTGACGCACCACGATCTCTTCACGGACGACACGTTCCAGTTTGCGCGCGCGGCCAAGCAGATCAAGCTCCGGTTGGACGCCGCGGTCGCCGACGCCGACGCCGACGCGCGGGCCGCGCAGCTCGTGCTGGTCATGCCGCTGCTACGGTCGCTGTTCGCGCGCCACAGCGTGCCGTGGGCCAAGACGAGCGTCGAGACCGTGCTCGCCGTGTGTACGCGCCACCGCCTGCTGTTCGACGACGCGGCGCGCGCCGAGGTCGACCAGTGGACCAAGACCGTCCAGGAGCGGCGCCACGCGTCGAACGTCACGCGCAGCGCCGCCTCGGACGCGCGCCGCAACATCGTCGAGCTCACGCGCGACAACGCCTCGCAGGCCAAGCCCAAGGTCGGCCGCTCCAACCACCCACTGTTTAATCGCAACGCCTAAACAATTTATATACCCTCTAAATACATCGTACCAACTCACAGAACAAGACATTCTACAACCCCCGTCCAACTTCTTGATATCGATATCTACTGATATAGTACGTCTACTAGACGTGGCTCCACCACAGTTGGGGGTAGATGATCTCTACCGGTATCCCTACCGGTTTTCTGCGTGGCTGCCTGTCTGGCGCGTATCGGCTGGCCCCAGTCCATTGCCCACCACAAAGCGGAGCTGCTCACGGAAGGCCCGAAAGCGACTGCCTGGTGCCATCCCCCTCGACCGCTGACCATGTTCTCGCTGCGCCTCGTTCGCGCCGCCGCGCAGGCGCCCGCGCAGACGCGCTCGATGGCCGCCAAGGCCAAGGGCGAGCGCCTCACGTGGCGCCAAAAGGCCAAGATCCAGGCCGCGCGCCAGAAGAAGCCCGCCGCCGACGCCAAGCCCGTGCGCGCCAAGGTGGAGCGCCAGAACCACCTCGTGGAGCCCCAGGACGACGGCAAGAAGTGGCGCATCCTCAGCGCCAGCGTGCTCGAGCGGCTGCCGATCATCCAGCCCGACCCGGAGGACTGGGAAATGGACTTCGACATGATGCAGCACGAGATCGCGCTCAAGGAGGACCAGGTACGACCCCCGTTGCACGGCCTGCCGTGTCGTGTACCCACCCATGGCGACCAGGGACTGACGCAAGGTGTTGTTGTTGTTGTTGTGTACAGCGACTGGAGGACGATTTCTGGTTCATGGAGCCGGGAGAGCGCCACATCACGCCCGAGGAGGCGCCGTGGCCGAACGCCGAGGAAGACCCGGAGGAGATCGTCGGCGCCGGCTTCCACCTCGCGCCGCGTGAGACCGAGGACGACGCGACCAACAACCGCAAGTCGCTGAACCGCGCGCTTAAGCAGCGCGTGTTCTTGCTGGTCAAGCAGCCGTCGGGCGACGCCAAGTTCCCGTGGTTCTTCCCGGCCGACGAGAAGCGCGACAACGAGAAGATGCGCGACGCTGCGCTCCGCGCGCTCAACGACGTGTGCGGCGACGAGCTCGAGGTGAACCCCGTGGGCTTCGCCCCCATGGGCTACGTGTCGTACCCGCACACCGACAAGGCCGACGGCTACGACGGCACCAAGGTGTTTTTCTACAAGGCCCAATTCCGCTACGGCGACCTGCAGCTGAACACCTCGAAAGCCAGCGACTTTGAGTGGGTCACGCAGAACGAGTTAGCAGAGTACTTTGAGGGCCAGGCCGACGTCGCGGACTACCTCACCAAGATGGTGCCCCCCTAAGCCAACGAAAGCCGGGTTGCGCCTTCCTCGTGGCCACGCCGCGTGTGTGCTCACAAAGTCAAATAGATACGAACCACCCTTTGAAAACCAAACCACGTCAGTGGGTGTTGGTGTGTTTTCCGGGAGCTGCGCCACACATGCCAAAGCAGAGCTGTAGTTGAGAGCATGCTGGTCATCAGGAGATATCGCAAGAACGTTGGATCCCGGTGGAATTGGGCTACCAAACGTAATCATAGCAGCAATTACCATTCCGCCATCGACACGAGCGGAGTGCGATTAGACTTAAGATCCCAGGCCGACCTGCTGGCCTGTGGCGAAGTAGCTCTGCTTCTTGGCCCACGGTGTCGTGTCCGGGTAGATGTAGATTGGGTACAGCGATGTGGCGTGGGACGCCGTGGAGACCATGGACTGCTGGTTGTAGTCAAACTCGAACGTCATCTCTGTGCCGTACTCGTCTAGACACGGTGGCTGAACGAACAGAAATGATATCCCTCGGTAAGAGTCCCGTTTCTCTCATCCCCTCGAGTCCCCTGTACTCACCTGTGTGCAGTAGTACCACCCAAGTACGTCATGCTTTTGCCAGGACAGGCCTGTGGAGGCTGTGAAGCCGACATACGCCTCATCACTGGCGAGTCGGAGCGTCGCCGCGAGGTTGATGGGTATCGCCAGCAGCGGCTCGTCGCGGTCGACGCCCGTGTCCATGAAAACCACCAGTGTGCCCACCCGGCGGCCCTCGGAAATGTCTTTGAGGAACGGCACTAAATTGGTCGTGGCCGAGAAATAAGGCGCGTACTCGTACCGGAGCTCGTTGTAGTAGCGTACCTTGACGACGTGGACGCGGCCGTCGGCGAGATCATGGAGCGCCGTGGTCGAGAGCTTGGCGCTGTCGATCAGCGCGTTGGTCTTGGTGCCACGCGAGTATACGGCCACGTGGTCCTCAAACGTGTCGGGCTTCTCGGTGTTGTACCACGTGTCGAACTCGATCGCGAGGGAGTTGGCCACACCCTCGACGCCCATCTCGCTACGATTCGTGCCGTTGCGGAAGCCCAACGTCGCGGTCTTGTTGGCGTTGCTGTGGATCACAAACGCAAAGCCGTCGCCGCCGTGGACCACACAACTGCGGTAGTGGCGCAGCGCAAAATTCTCGTCCACGACCTCGTAGCAGCGCCGCGACTGGTCCGTGATCTGGAACGTGAACCGCGTTTCAAAGCCCTGGAGCACAGGAAGCGGGTCGCCGTACCAGACCGACGAGACCTCGCGCGGCTGCGACGCCGTGAGCCGGAGCCGCACGGCGCAGCGCTCTTTCTCTTCGCTCTCGGCAAACACATCGCGGTGGCCCACGGCGGCCGTTTCGACAGCAATCCGAGGCGACGACGCTGGGTCTATCGTGATGGTCGTCTCGGTCATGACGCGCTCGAGTTGCTGGTGGAACACGGCGTCCACCGTCGCCTCGCGGACGTCGTCAGCCCCCGTGCGGTCCGAGTATTCGTTCTACAGGACAGACATGGTGATCACATATGGGACTCCAAGATTGTCAACTACCAAGCTCTAGCGGCGACGTACACGTGGGATCCGGATGCAGGAGGAAGTCGCGGCATCGCCGTTGAGCACGAGCCCTGTCGTGCCGTTGAAGTCATAATACACAAACTCTACACCGCCCCGTGAGTCCGGTGTGCGCTAGAGCACCACGAGTCTAAGGAACGCACCGCATGTCGCTGTGCACCACAGCGTTGCCCAACTTAGCGCCAATAGACGACCACGCATGGTTTCTCTTTGGAGGGCGCAGGCGACGGTTCAAGATACCGAATAGATCCACAATCAAGAATAACGTATATTTTACAAATCACCCGCCATGGCGGTGTTTCCACGCGTAAAAGCCCTTGTAGAACGGCTTGGCGCCCTGCACTTCGAGACAGTCGTGCTCGACATGCGTGCGGTACTGCGTGTACCACTCAAACATGGCCTGACACTCGGGTCGGTCACTTTCGGTGGCGCTCCCACAACCTCGTGGTACGGCATCGCGGACGTGGCGGTAGTACGTCTTACACAGCGGCGAGGCCACGTAGTCGGCGTACGCCTCCCAGAAAGCGTCCGAAAAGGCCGTGCGCGCGCACGTCGCGTCGAGCGTCTCGCGGTTGGCCTTGTAGAGCTGGAAGATCTCGTCGCAGTAAAGCGGGAAGGTCTCTTCGTGCCACGGCTTTTGGACGTCGGCGCCACCGCAGCGCCGCGCCGCGCGCTCTTCCTTGGCGTGGAACAGCTCGCACGTGTGGTGCTTCTGCCACGCCGTGTAGATCTCCATGAACCGCACCATGCGGGCCTTGGCTGCGGCGTCGCGCTCTTGCTCTTCGCACGCGATGAGCAGTGCCGGCGTCTCGTAAAACAGCTCAAAGCTCTCGAGGCAGTCGGCGTCCAGCGCGTCAAACTGGGGCGACGAGCAGTTGGCGACCACAAAGTCGCTCACGATGACAAACTGCTCGCACACGGCGCGCGCGTCGCTGCGGAGCCGACCGGGATGGTCGCCTGGCGTTGCCGTCGCAACGCCGACAAGCGCTGTGATTGCCAGCGCCATCAGCCAAACGATTTTCGTGGAGACCACCATCGTCGTCTTTGGGGGGGGGGGGA
>JAADVT010000097.1:0-56377 GCA_023335895.1 Pythium rishiriense | reverse complement strand
TCCCCCCCCCCCCTCTGTTTTCCTATCGCCGCTTAAAGCGCCTTCCGGTGGAGGATCGATGGACCGTACTCTTCGTACTCGCTCTTGGTGATCCACATGTTCTTGAACGTCGCGAGCGATGCGAGGATCGAGCCGCCGATCCACGTCGAGTACTGGCGCGTGGGCGGCGCCGAGATGCGGATCTTGATGTCCTTCGGCGCCTTCTTACGCACCTCGGCGAGCAGACGGTCACCGAAGCCCGGGAACAGCGTCGAGCCGCCTGACAGAATGATCTGTGAGAAAAGCGTGCGGCGCAAGTCCATGTCCGACTTCATGATGGCCTGCACAAGACACTCGTGGACGCCTACACCAAAGCCACACCACCCACAGCGGTTAGTACAAGCACAAACGCATTTCGCACGGGAACTCCGAAGCGACGTACCTCCACCCTCCGAGCCGATGAGCTCCGGACGGAAGAGCACTTCTGGCGCGCGGAACTTTTCCGGGCCGATCTGGAAGAGAGCAAGACATCCATGCGTCAGTACCGGACAGAAAAAAAAATAGCTAGAACGTGCTCTGGCACGCACGTTGAGCACGGTGCCGTCGGGCAGGTAATAGGCCGAGGCGTCGTCGGCCGCTGGCGCGACGCTCTTGCTCTTGGCGCTTCCGCTGAGCAGGTGGTCCTTGACGCTCGACGCGGCCTTCTCGGCCTCGAGCTGTTCCTCCTTGGTCGGGTTGAACGCCACGTAGCAGAGCTTTTCCTTGATCTCGCGCACGATCTCGCGCTCGGCCGAGGTCTGGAAGTTGTACCCGGCGCGGCGCAGCAGCAGCTGGAGGTGGCTCGTGACGTCGCGGCCGGCCACGTCCATGCGCGTGATCGCGTGGGGCAGCGTGAACGACTCGTAGACGGGCACGACGTGGGTCACGCCGTCGCCCACGTCGAGCACGACGCCCGTGGTGCGGCCCGAGGCGTAGAGGCTGAGCACGGCCTGGGGCGACACAAAAAGCGACGGCGCGTTGAAGGCCTCGAAAAACACTTCGCCCGCGCGCTGGCGGTTCTGCACCGGGTTGAGCGGCGCCTCGGTGAGCAGCACGGGGTGGTCCTCGCTGTTGACGTTGAGCATGTCCTTGGAGTACACGTGCTGCCATATCCGGTGCATGGCGTTCCAGTCCGTGACCACGCCGTGCTCCATGGCGTACTGGATCTTGAAGAGCCCGCGGTGGTGCTGGACCTTGTTGCCCACGAACGTGTCGCTGCCCTCGTACAGTCCGCCGGGCATGAGCCGCGTGTGCTTGGCGGCGCCCACGAACGACGGGAACACGACCTGCGGGGACTCGCCACCGGCGAACCCGGCCTTCATCACGCCGCTGCCATTGTCGATCACCAGCGGCTGGTTGCCCAGCACCGCGCTCGCCATGTTTGTCTCCCGTTCCGCGATGGGGGAGCGAGGAAGAGGAACGAGGAGGAGATCCCCGGCTTCAAACTCTGCGCGACGAAACCGGTATTTCATCGGTATAGTTAACTTTGGGAGATGCCCAGAGTACTACGGGCATCTTCCAAAATTTATTACCGTACTGATGAGTAGTTCACCGTAAAAGCCCATCCAGGGAGCTCCGTTCGGAACGCGCCAACCTCCCCCTCGACCATGACGGACGCCGCCGCCGTCGCGCGCCTCGAGGGCGAAGTCGCGGAGCTGCTCCAGCAGATCCCGACGGCGCCCGGCGGCAACGCCGCCCAGCTCGAGCTGCTCGCGCGTGTGCAGGAGATCGCGCTGAACCGCGACCCGACGCGCGAGCGCGCGCAGCTCCTCCACGCCGCGCGGCCCTTCCTGCCGACGCTGCTCCACCAGCAGAACGCGCCGCTCGTGGCGGCCGTGCTGGCGCTGCTGGCCGAGGCCGCGCGCCGCAGTGCCGTGTTCTTCGGTGACCTCTTCGAGGCCGTCTCGACCGTGCTGCTGCTCAGCTTTTCGAGCGAGAAGAACGTGTTGCGCGCGCTCGACCTCGCCACAAACGCGCTGCTCGAGGCCTTCCAGAGCGTCGTCGCCGCTAACCCGGCAGTGCCGCGTGACGAGTTCGTGCAGCTCTGGGGCCACGTGATGACCGCGCTCGACCACGTCGCCGACCTTGTGGCTGCCACGCCGATCACGCTCGCCGACCGCGACGCCTCCAACAACCGCAGCGCCGCCGTGTTCCTGCGCGCGTGGAAGCTGCTCGAGCGCGCCGTGCTGCTGCTCTCCGAGGCCAAGGACGCGACCGTGTACCGCGACCCAGCGCGCTCGAACGTGCAGCCCGACGCCGTGAGCGTAGATCTCGTGCCGGCGAGCGGCAACGCCGTGCTGGACAAGCAGCGCTTGGTCGCGACTGGCGACGCACTGCTGCGGCGCCTGATCGAGCGCGTGCTCTCGCCGTCGGCCGTCCACGGCGTGGCGCCGCTCTCGCGTCGCGAGCTCTGTGTGGCCATCAACTCGCTCTCCCTCGTCGCGGCCGTGCGCCCGCAGCTCATGGGCGTCGTGTTGCCAGCGCTACTCGCGTGCCACGCGCCCGACCCAGCGACCGCTGACCGCGCCGTGCAGTCCACGCTCAAGGCTAACCTAGTCAAGCTGCTGAGCCACCCGGCGGCTCGGGAGCTCGCGGAGGAAGTGACCGAGTGCGTGATCGCGCTCCAGGACGGCGAGCGCGCGTTCCGCGCTATCAGTAAGAGCAAGGACCCACGCCGAAAGTACGTGTCGGCGCCCTCTGAGGCCTCGCTGCGGCGCGCACGCATCGGCAAGCGCACGGCCGAGCAGATCTCCGAGTCGGTCGAGCAGCAAAACCACGCCAAGCGCACCCGTGCCGCCCAGCAATCGTCGGCCTCATCCAGCGAGCGCGTGACCCCCGAGACGCTCGTCAACATGCCCTCGGCCGCCGTGCTACATCTCGTGCTCGGGGCTTTGTCAGCCGAGCTGCCGACGCCGCCGCCGCCAAATCTCGCGTTATTACTGCCACCGAGTGAGCTCAAGACGCGCATGGCGGCACTGCTCGCGAAGCTCGCGACGCCCTCGTCGGTGCTCGCGCTTGAGACCAGTATTCGCCGAAGCCGCGACCCACGCCGCCGCCGTGACGCGCGTGGGGACGCTCACCAGCAGCCGTCGCTGCTATCGGTCTTTGACGACGAGACCGTTGAGGAAGTCAGCGATTGGGTCTCCAAGAACTCGACGACCGCCGAGGAGCCACTCGTATCGCTCACCGAGGACAACTCGGTCCAGGTCTTTTTGAAGCCCGTGTCGGCCGCGTGGTGCCGTGACATGGCCTCCGCCGCGCTCGCGCGCATCCTCGAGAACGAGTACGGCGCGAGCCTGCGCGGCGATGACGCGCTCCGCGAGAAGCTTGTCTGCCGGCTCGCCTCCAGTCCGTGGTTCTTACTCACGGACGAGCGCAATGCGACGATCCACCCGACCCAAGACGACACCAAGCTGCCGCCCGTGTACCAGACGATCCTGGATTTTGTGCTCGAGGATGTAGAGCGCCGCGCGTCGCTGGCCTCGGCGCTGCTCCACCACGAGTACGTGCGCGTGACCGCCGAGCTCGTGGAAGATACCCCAGAGGCAGGCCCGCCCGGGCCGCCGCGCACGGGCGACGTGGTCTACCGCCACGCGCTCAGCTACTTTTTGGGCGCGCTCGTGAACGCGCTCGACCTGAGCACGTCGAGTGGCAAGAAGCTTTTTGGTGGCGTCGTCGCGGCGCTGCCCCGCGTGACCGTCGAGGTGTTTCGCGTAGTCGCCACGCTGTTCGCAGACCCGCACAAAAGCTCAGGTGGCGCCGTGCTGGGCATCACGGTGCTGCGCGACCTCGTGCGAGAGCGCAAGTCATGCGAGGCACCGGCGCTCCAGATGCTACTCCAGTACACGAGCGACGGCGACGAGACGTGCCGCAACTCGTCCATTCGGTGCGTCGCCAACCAGTTGTACGTGCTCGACGCGCTCAAGCAGCCCATCGAGCAGTACGCGATCGCGCTCGTCACGTCGCTCGAGGAAGGCACCGATCAGACCAAGACTGGCGACGATGACGCCGCGATGGGCGAGCCGGCCACCTCGGAGACCGAACCCTCGACCGAGACAGCAGCCCAGCAGGAGGACGTAGACATGGACCCCGACGCGTCGACGGCGCCGCCGCCGCTGGGCCGCGCGGCGTGGCTTCGCGCACGGCTCGCCAAGATCGAAGCGCAGGATCGCGCGACGGGCGACGAGCTGGAGCAGTTTGCGCGCGCGCTGGACAGCACCGGCCGTGCGGCGGCGGCGCTCGAGAGCGACAACGACGTGCTGCGCCGGCTCGAGCTGTTTCTCGCGCTGTGCGCCAAGAAGCCGGCGTTGCTGGGCCACGTCGTCGCGACCTATGGCCGCGCGGGCGAGCTCGCGCGTCAGGTAATTTTCCACGCGGTCGAGAAGCTCATCAAGCACCTCAAGCAGCGCAGCAGCGGCTCGGCCGCGGTCATTGCCCAGCTCCACGGCTTTGCGGCGCCGTCGCTCGCGTTCGTGTGCCACGTCGTGCAGCTGCTCGCGGCACGGAGCAGTTCTTCTTCGTCGTCGTCGGCTTCGGACTCTCAGCAGGAGACACTCGTGGCGCAGGTGCTGGCAATGTGGCGCGCGCACCGGCACGTGCCGGACGCGGTCGCGGTCGTGATCCCCATCATGAGCAGCCTGCCCAAGGACGCGCTGGTGCCGCTTTTGCCGGCGCTACTGTCGCTGCCGACCAACAAGTGGAGCGTCGCGATGACGCGCGTGCTGGAGGCGCTACCGCAGCACCAAGTGCTCACGCCGATCGACCTGCTGCTCGCGCTCCACCACGTGGACCTCACACAGGACGCCGGGCTCCAGAAGAAAGCCATCGCGGGCATCAACTTTTGCCTCGAGCACCGCCACGCGTTCCCGGCCGAGGTGCTGCTTCACGTGTGTCGCGTGCTGCTCCAGGAGGAGACGATCCCCAAGCTCGCGCTGCGCACGCTGATCCTGAGCGTCACGGCGTTCCCGTCGCTCCAGCTCGACGCCGCGCAGCTGCTGCGCGGACTCGTGGAGCGCCGCGTGTGGGCCATGGAAGCGGCCGACAACGCGCTCTGGAAGGGCTTTGTCAAGTGCGCGGCGCTCGTGCAGCCAGCGTCGTTCCCCGTGCTGCTCGACACGGCGCGGTTCCCGCTCGAGCAGCTCGCGAGCGTGCTCCAGGACGAGCCGGCGCTGCGTGGGTTGCTGCGCGAGTACGTGGCGTCGCCCGAGGCCGAGCACATCCATGTCAGCCAAGACGTGCACGCGCTGCTCTTGGAAGGTGGCGCCAACGAGGATGCCGCAATGAAAGCGGACCAGGAGGAAGACGCTATGCCAGATAAGGACGAGACGGACGAATCGTCCATGCACGTCGTGGGCCAAGCAGACACCGAGAGGACCGAGCAGATCGATGTGACGAACGAGACATGAAAAGAGCATTCAGACAGACGGAACGAAAGAGATATAGGCGACCATGGCAATAAAAAATCTTCATTCTGACGGATTGATCCCCACCTCCCATTCTTCCGGTGAGCACAGGCAATATACAACAACTACAAAAAACCACTAGCATCTCTCCCTACTACTGATATGCCACACGCCACACGCCACACGCCCGCGGACCCTCCGACCCACTCACCCACGCACAGCGCGCGGTCCGGTCACCGTCACCCGTGGCACACTCTCAATTTGTGATGTTGTGCGTGGGGCGTGTCGGAGGGAAGTGGAGGACAGGCTCCCATGCGGCGAGGGACGACGCAGATGATGCGGGCGGGTGGAATCTGGGGTGGGTGATTGGGAGAAATGTACTGTGGTTCGAGTTGGCAAGCATCTCTCCCTACTACTGATATGCTGATAGAACGAACCCGACCAACACACAAACACATCCAACTCCCAACACGCCATGCAAACCAACAGTCACACGCCACGCCTCCAACCCCAACCTACTGACACAAAAGCAACCTCGCGACGCTTCGGATAGATGGTGCCTCCCCAACCGTTCCCCTTGGCTTGGCTTGGCCTGGCCCCCAATATCAACCCATTTCCTCCTAACACCGCCAACACCGATCGGTCCCGCGTTGTTCCTCGTTTTGGATCTAAAGCCAAAACAAGGAACAACGCGGGACTCTTGCATGCATTCGAGACCCTTCCACGGCAGTCCCCCGTGTTCCTCGTTTGCTTTTCGTCGTGTGTACCCATCGTCTCGTCTCCACACACGCACCCAACAAGCCCACGCCTCCTCCTCATTCCCCATTTGTCATCCAACACCACCAGCCACCACCGACGGCTCCTCCAGCTCCGCTCGGGCGGCTTGACTCCGGTCGAGCTGCTCTAGGCGCGCCGCATGGACCCCCCGCGCCAAGGGGCGCAGCTCCCGCTGCAGCGCTGACCGAGGGGACATACGTAGCGTCGGAGGTGCACGGCCATCTCCGACGACACGGTGTCCCCCCGAGGGTCAGTAGTGCTGCGCGGAGAGTCTTGGGGTCCGAACCGAAGCTTCGGCCACCCACAACCCACAGACCACGAGGAGACCGCGACGAGCGAGGGCTCGCGCGGGCCGTGGCGGGGTGTGGACGTGGACGTGCAGCGCGACGCGAGCATGGGAGTGGAGGGTCGTTGTGGCTACTGGCTGAGTGGGGGGAATATACCCCATTTATTAACTCGGTTCCTCCTTCCATTCGTTTCCTGTGGTGTCTGGCTGGCTGTCGGTCTGTCTGTCTGCCTGTCGGTCGGTCTGTCGGTCTGTCCCCTTCTTCCATCTCCACTCTTCGGTCTTTGCGCTTGTTCTCCATCGTGGTCACCCTTCGCAGGGAAGCGGAGGAGAGCACATGGCCTTGCGACGAGCGATCGAGAAGGCCTACGAGGTCAGCGGGTCTTGCAGTCTTGCGTACGGGGCCCGACGCCCGACGCCCACAGGGCTGAGCAGATCGACTGAGCTGCTCACCCCTGTCTCGAACGGTCGCCACAACCGAGCGCATCCTCACAATAGTGCCACCCACGTATTACACGACCGAACCGTCGAGCTGTCGACGGCATGAGCTGGCATCACCAGCGTCAAGCGGGCGCTGCGATTCATGCCATCGTATACGTGGCGAGACAAGCCGACGCTGCTCTGCCTGGGTTGGATGGCACCCCTCGCGAGTGCGTCGCGGGGGTTCATCTCGTGCGAGGCGCGCCTTGCAGGTGGCTCACTCTGGTTGACACGATAGGATGTACTGTTGCGCAGACGAAACGACAATATATTCCTTCATCTACGCGTGTGTGCTTGCTTACACGGGAGACTACAGTCAGCGTAGATCATTGGGCTTGGCCACGCCATAGCAATCGCACGCACACCCTTGAAAAGGCGCCGCGCCATACGGCACGCACCACACATCACGCATCGCGCACGGGAATCGTCGGCCGCCCACCGTGGGCCTCGCACCAATCCAACTGCCGGTCGACACGCCACACGCGAAGGCCGAGCGCGGGTTCGGATACCAGCGACGTGGGGGTACGCCCAAGCGCCCTCTGGATACGTATGCAACAAGTGGAGACGGTCCGGTTGCGTGCGACCCGTTGGCTCCCTTCCTTGGTGACAAGCCATCCTTGGTTTTCGTCGTCAGTCAACTCGCCGCTGCGCTGTCTATCTCTTTCTTCTTCAGCTTCTTCTTTTTCTTCTTGCTGATATCGTTCTTGGCGGGCCTATCGACCTCGTCCTTCGCAGCGGCGGACGTCTCCGTTTTCGCGGCGCCGCGCCACGAAGCCTTCCACCCATTGCCGGTGGCGCGCGCTCCCGCCGGCAGCTTTCCGCCGTGTTTCTCCACGAGCGCCAGCAACTTGGCCGCCTCGAGCGGGTCCTGCTGGGAGACCTCGAGTGCGTGTTGCGCCGTCAAGTGTGCCCCACAGAAAGGCACGGCCGCGCTCAGCGTCGCGCGCGCACAGCCGTCCACGCCGCACACGAGCCGCGCGTCCAGCAGCCGCCGCTTGCTGGCGCCGCCACGTTTTCTCGCGCGCCGTCGCGCCGCCACCGCCTCGTTCGCGCGCTTCGCGTCGGCCTCGAGCTCGGCGCGCGCGGCCGCCTCAGCCAGCGCCGCGGCCATGGCGCGGGCCTCGAGCTCGGCCGTCTCGGCGTCGCGCCGCCGCTTTTGCTTGACCTGTTCCTCGAGGTCGAGCAGCTCCTTGGGCAGCTCGCGCGGCGCCGCGGCGTCCTCGGGCAGCGGCTCGCACGTGTGGTCGGCGCGCTTGCCCTTCCAGTGGAACCGCTCAAAGCAGCCCGGGTTGCCCATCCACTTGACGCTACAGTACTTGTCGCCGCAGCGCACACACGCACGGTCCGCGGGCTTGCCGCACTCGACGCAGAGCCGGTCGCGCAGCAACTCGCGCTTCTTGAGCTGGAGCAGCGTCTCGGGACATGCCGCGACTGCGTGCTTGGCCGGGTCCTCGAGACACACGTGGCACAGCCGGCGCGCGCAGAACGAGCACGTCGCGTCGCCGCGGCGCGCGTCACAGTGCTCGCAGTACACGTGGCCGCTGTCGGGCTCGAGCGGCTGCCGCAGCAGCTCGCGCGCGTGGCCTTGCTTGGTGCCCTTGGCGTGGGTGCGCGCCATACACAGCTCGCACAACGCGTCCTGGCACGCCAGACACTTTTGGAACGCCACGTTGGCCTCGCACTCGACGCAGATCGGCGCGCGCGCGGCGTAGTACTCGCAATGGTGGCGCGCGCGCGTGTGGCCCTTGCGGTGGACGCGCACAAAGCACCGCTCGCAATAGTGTTCACGACACGCGAGGCACCGCTGGGTCGAAAACCGTTTGCACTCGACGCAGTGGAACGCGCGCGGCCGCTCAGCCTGGCGCAGCGCGTGGAGCGGCGTGAACGCGTGCCACGCGCGCTCGCCGCCGGGCGCGTGCGCGTCGAAAAAGCACGCGAGACACGCGTCAATGTAGTCGCCCGAGGGCGTCGCGCACTCGAGGCACCGCCGCACGGCGCGCTCGACGCGGCAGACCGCGCATCTCGGCGCGTCGCGCACCCAATCCTCGTCGTCGTCGCCAGCATCACGGTTCTTGTCACTCGCCTGCGTGGCCTTGCCCTTGGTCTGCAGATGGGGCCACGCCTGGATCCAGCGCCGCGTCAGGCGGTCTTGCACCATCGGCCGGTACGGCAGCATCGCGCCGTGGGCGTCGCGGGGCTCCTCGAGCAGCTTCTCGCGGGTCGGCGTGTACACGAAGAAAAAAGTCTGCGAGAGCTTGTCGTACTGCTGCTCGTACGGCGAGCGCTGCTGCGACTTGAGCAGGCGCCGCAGCTCGCGCGCGACAAACACGCGCCACGCGCACTGCACGACCGTCGCGCTGTAGCGGCGGTGCGCGACGACCGCGCGGTACCACGCGCGCACGCGGTGCATGCGGAACGTCGCCTGCGTCAGCGCCGCGCTCCGCCACCAGAGCAACACGCGCTCGAGCGCGCGCTCGCGCACAAACAGCGCGACCTGCGCGGCCGAGAGCGGCCACCCGTCGTACTCCCACAGGCCCTTGACGGGGCGCTCGACGCAGCGGCGCCGCGCAGCCTCCGCGGCGGCTGCGACGGCCGCTCGGAGCGCCGTCGTGTCGGCCGCGCGCGCAAGTGGTGTCGCCGGCGAGGCCAGCAGCGACGCCAGCTCATTGTCGTCTTTATCAGAGGCATCGCTCGTATCGGTGATGCCTTCTTCCACATCGCGGCGCTCTTCCTGTCCAGTGGGGCCGCGCAGCAGCGCCGCGGCCACGCGCAGCACGAACGTGAGCTCCTCGTGGAGCCCGCGCAGCTTGAGATTGGCTGCGAACGCGAGGCAGCGCTCGAGGCAGCGCAGAAACAGCTCGAGGATCTGGGCCTCCTGGGGTGCCTGCGTCGCGTACGCGAGCGACGCGATCTCGCCGACGTGGGCCACGGCGTCGTCGGGGCGCCCCGCGTAGAGCCGCAGGTGCATCTCCAGCTGGCGGTACGAGATGGGTGTCGTCGACTGCGTGACCGCGCGTACGAGCCCGACCACCCGGCCTTGCTGGTTCGGCAGGCTCTGCGCCACGAGCTGGTGGACCACGCGCTCGGACGGCAGAAAGTTGAACGCGTGCTTGACGGTCGGCACCAGCGAGATCAGGCCGCTGGTCAGCGGGAACGTGCGCTTGGTGCGCACCGTGCGCGACGGCGCGCTCGTCTTGAGCGTCGCCGTCTCCTCTTTGGTCATGCCCAGCTTCTTCATCTTGGCCTCGGAGAGCCGCAGCACATCTTCCACAGATAGCGACCCCACGCCTGTCGCGTACTTGGCCAGCCCGAGCCGACTGAGCAGCACGGCCGCGCTCATGCCCTCGAGCCCGAAGCCGACCCAGCCGACACGGGCCGCACGCTGGACCGCAGCGTGGACGGCCGTGACGAACGAGATCTCGTGCAGCGTCTGCTCCCGCTGGGCAAATGCGAGGGCCACACGCGCGAGACTCTGGATCTTGACCGCCGCGTACTCGGCCTCGAAATCGTACTGCGGGCGCTCCCACGAGGTCTCTTGTGTCGTCGTGTGGTAATAGTAGGCACGCTCGCCGGGCCGCGCCGGCGGGATCTCGCGCCAGCCGAAAGGCAGCGCGACCATGGTGTAGTTGAGCGACGTCCTCGCGTGCGCACGCAGCGCCAGTGAACGCTGAAGGGATTGCGTGGCGTGGAGAAAGTCGAGCGCGGCCTGCGCGTGCGCGTTGGGCGGTCGCGCAGTCGATGGGAACAGCACGTGGCGGCGGTGCTCGGCGCGCACGCTGCGGTGGTACGGCCCCTCGCACTGCTCCAGCACGGCCGAGCGCGCGAGCTGTGCCTCGAAGGCTGCGACGGTCTCGGCGTTTTCCACGTTCTTCCGCTCACGGTCCTCCTTCTCCACGGCGTTGCGGCGCCGACGCGTGGGCGAGCCCACGCCAGCAGCTGAGGCTGATGTTGTCGTGCCCTTGATTTTCGCGGGTTCCAGCGCGGTCACTTGGCTCTGCTTCTGGCGCTGCTGGTGTTGGCGGTGGCCAAGCCACAGCGACACGCGCTCGTCAGCCGAGACGCCAACATGCACGCGTAGCGTCATGGTCTGCGCACGCTCGGCCGCCTTGAGTTGCCACTGGCGCTCCATGCGACGCTTTTTCTCCTCCCGCCGCTGCTGGCGACGGCGCTCGCCCAGTTCCATGCACGCAAGAAATCGACGTGCGAGCGCCTGCATGCGAACCACGGCGTCTTCCTCCTCTACGGTGTACACTGGTCGCTCGCTCGCATACTCGTACTCGACCCCCTCGCCATAGTCCACTGACAGCTCGCGGTACACGACCCAGGTTTGGGTATCCTCGTCCCAGTCTTCTCGCCACGGGAACCGCAGCACCTCTTGTAGTGCATCCTCTCGAGCAGCCCGCTCTTCGTCCCGCAGCCACTGTTCGTACTCTTCTTTCTCTTGAGCGCGGTCTCGCTGCCAGATCGGCGTCACGTAGTCGGCGCGGACCTCAGCCAAATAGTCGTCGCGTAGTTGTTTCTTGAGACGAGTGGAGCGCAGCAGTTGCATCACGCGGTTCGCGGCGCGGCGACGCCAGTGTGCTTGTACGCGAGTCGCAACAGCGTTCATCGAAGTCACGGTCTGCATGCCGTCGCTCCACGCGAGTGCTCGCTCTTTGGGCTGGCGGCAACGGTGCGCATCGTGGATAGTCTGGAGCACCATCGCTGGTAGGAAGGCGTCGCCGTCTCGCCGCGCCTCGCCTTGGACACGCAGCACCATTTCGTCCACTGGGATTGCCAGCAGCTCACCTATCTTTTCAAAACCGTATTGAAAGATGTCGCTACACGCCTGGAAACGCGCGTGGTCGTGCTTCTTGACGTCAGTTGCATACTTGAAGTAGGTGAGCTGCGGCATCGACATTTTAACCTGGGAGATCGTTGTGTTCGACTGGAAGAACCGGAGCAGTTGCCATGTCGAGACCGGTTCTTCGCCCAACGCGCCCACAAAAGCCAGCGCACGCGCCTCGAGGCCAGGGAACTTGCTGAGAAACAGGTCTCGTGCGACGCTCAGCTGGGTGACGAGACGGAAGTTCTGGAGGCTGTACACCGCCGAGACCTCGTCCTTCTCGCGCTCGCTCAGTTCGTTTTGAAGCCGTCGCATATCGCGCTTCCGCTGGGCGGCACGTGTCTCGATGGCCTCGCATTTTCGCTTGGCCGCAGCTACATTCGCTTGAGCTTGGTCTAGTTGAGCAGACAGTTTTTCTCGTTTGTCGCGCAATGCCTTCGGAGGGTTACGGAACTCGGTGGCTTCGATCAGAACCTCCTCCAGCTGCTCGGCGATCTCCAGCTTAGCCTGTTGCGCATGGTCGAGTTGCTGCTCCGCAAATTCACCCCGCTTGTCCTCCTCCCGCTGGACGAGCCGTAACGTTTCCAGCTTCGCGCGCAACCCTCGCACAATGCGCAGCGTGTGGGCTCCAAACAGATTCGTCGTCATGAGCTGTGCATCATCGTCATCCTCTACGCCGATGCGCTCTAGCATGCGGAGACATTCGTCGGGACCGCTACATGCGCGCAGCTGGGTCAGCACGTCCTTGTCCTCGCCTGTAAACGTTTGGAAGAGTGGGAAGTACTGCTCTTCGTTAAGGCCGAGCCGCTTGAGCCACTCAGCCACGTGGAGACCTTGCACCTCGTCTCGAGGGTCACAGAGCGCACAAGCGCGAGCTTGCATCTCCCGAAGCACCACTGAAATCGTCTCTAGATCTCGGAATGGGTTCTCGCGCCGCCGCCGTTGCGCGCTCAGGACACGTTTTGCGAGTCGTGCTTGAGCGTTCTGTTTCCAGCGCGCCTGGATGCGCATCGCCATGCGCTCGCGCAGCTCGCTCTCGACGAGCAGTCGTGTAAGCCGTCCGCGCCACAAGTACCCGCGCGTGAGACTCTGGATGTGGATCGCTGCCGTGTTGAGCCGCGTCATTTTGGCTGTGAAAACTCGACGCACAGCCACAGCGATCCACTCCTGCGCGCACTGAGCTGCAAACGCGGCTTTGATGCGTCTGATCTCACGTTTGACGCGGCGCCATGTGATAAAGGCCCGGGCGGCCTTTTGGATCACGCGCGCGGACCGTTCTTTGCGGGCGAGAAGGCGGTCACGACGCCCACGCGCCACGCACTGAATCCACGTCGCCGCACGCTGGGTTCTATAGTACAGGTCACGCATCGCTGCGGCCTGGGAAGCGAGCCGAAGGTTGTGTAGATGCGCGCGGAGCCGTCCGGGCACAGAGCGAAGCCACCAGAACTGGAGTCTTCGAGCCGTCGCGATGCGATGCGCGTGGCGGAAACGGAAAAACCACTTGATCCGGCGATGGGCCATGAGCTCGCGGCGCATGCGCTTGACAAATTGCGTTGCGATCCATCGACGCACATTGCGCTGCACGAAAGCGGCGGCACGCGTTCGGGTGCGGCGGTGGTGGCGCTGCCATGCGTGCTGAATCTGCTTGGCCATGTAGTCGCGCTTGAACGCGAGCACCCTCTTCTCGAACGCCACTTCTTCGTTTTCGGTCTCGCGAAGGCAGCCGAGAAGTAAGAACGTGGACCACTCGTTGTTGCGCCGGTACCACGCTCGCTGGACCACCAGCGCAGCGTGGAACCTCTCATTGCGCTCGCGCCGGCGGGCTCTCGCGTCGAGTCGTCCGATGAACCCGCGCGCGACACGTTGGATGCGCAGCGCAGCTGTGAGTCGCCACTCGACCGCGCGTCGCTGCGCCTTGACCACGAGTTTGCGCATCCGCTTGATGCGCATGGCCCGGAAATTAACCTGCACGAGCAGCGCCGCGCGGCGCAATGTCTGGTAGGCGCGGTAGTGGCGCTGCATGCGCACCCAAGCCTGGAAGCAGATGATGCGATGGCGGATGAGTCTGTACTGAGCACGGTGGATACGCATCCGTGCGCGCGCCTGGATCTTTGTGGCTGCGACACGGTACCGCCGGAGAAACTTGCGGAATCGGCGCTTACGGTACACGCCCTGGACGAGCTCGGCTGCAAACCAGATGCGGCGTCGCTCCTCGCGAACACGCAGCGGAATCCGGAAGCGCGCGCCTGCTTGCTGGGCTGCGGGTGTGAGGAAGATATCGCGCAGGAACGGCCCGCCGACCGGGAAGGCGTCGTGCCAGTGCAGGAAGCGTCGTAGCCCAAAACGGCGGCGTACTTGGCGCTGGATCGCACGTGCAGCGCGGTCGCGGTCCACCCAGATCGCAAATTGCACGGTCTCGATCCATTTGCTCAGTGCTTGCTGCTGGAAGCCGCGCAAAACGTACTCGATGGCCACGCGCAGGCGCTTCTCGATCGCCAGCCGGTGGTATGCCTGCCCGCGCTCACGGAAACGCCACTGTTCGACTACGGCCTTCCACTGAAGCAGTGCCATGCGCTTTTGGTTTGCCTCAAACTCGTGGATCCACAGGATCATCGCACGGCGCATGCGGTCGCGGCAGTAGGCTGCACCACCAGGAAGCTGGAACAAAAACTTGAGCGGCAGCCGGTCGCGCTCGCGCTCGATCAGCGAACGCGTGTGCTGTTGGGTACGCGCTTCGCCATCGCGCAGCGCGTGGAGCTCTGAGCCCAACGCATGCATCGTCGTCGAGCTCTCTCGGCGGTGGAGCGCGTGGAGCTTCTCCGTGTTGTGCTTAAAAGGCTCGATGGGCGACGAAAGAATCTCCCGCAGGCGCTCACGTTTGTACTCGGGTGTTTGGATGTCTTCAATGGACGGTGCAGGCACATCTTGGCGATGAGCTACCGACTTCCGGTGTGGTAGCGCGGACGCTGCCGTTAGGGACGAAGGACGACGACGATGACCAGTGTCTGCGGTCTCGTCATCTCGCCGATCGCCTGATAACGAGTCAGCGGCACCACGTCCCTCAATGTCATCTCGGCCTTGACCAGCTAAACTCCGGCGGCGCCACTCGCCCCACTCGACCACTTGGAGGCGACTGGGCGTGTCTGAACGCCCCACCGACGCATCGCCGTCGCGCAAGTGGGCATGGAAGTAGCTTGCGGATGCCACGGGCATGCGCCCCGAGCGGAACATCTCGACCATGTGGTGCGGCTGAAGAAGCGCCGAAGACGGAGGTGGGGGCGACACGGTTGTCGCCTCGGCATCGGCAGTCCGCGGCGAGCTCTCGAGTTGGTTGGCGCTCCCAGCCGTATTACCCGCAACCGGTCTCTCTATTTGATGGCGCGAAGGCGGGATCACCGGCAGGGGTTTGCTGTGGGTACGGGTAGCGGATGGCGTCGACGTCGACGGTACAAGCGCCGGTGTGACCACGCGAAAGCGATCCATCTTGAACTGACGGTTGGGCGTCTGCCTACGCTCGATCACCGGCGCGAGCGCCGCGCCCGCATCTTCGTCTCGCACCAGCTCGGTCTTGTTGGCGAGTGGGATATTCTTGCGCTTGATGGGGGACTCGCCTACGCGCGCAGCGGGGGAGACGTGGGCGTTGTGGCACTTGGGCGCCGGAGGAGACGCCGGCGCGAGCACGCGGAGCGGCTGCAGCGGCGCGCGCAGCTCACGCGCGAGCTCCATGGCGTCGGTGCGCGCGTCGGCGGCCGACTCGGGGCGCCCGCTCACCGTCAGCAAGAGGCTCGCGCTGCCCTTGTCGGTCGGCCGCGCGGGCATCGCGAGCAGCTCCGAGTCGAGCGCGACCACGAGCGGAGCCTGCTGCTGCACGGCCGAGCGCATGAGCATCGAGACCACGAGGCAGCAGTTGACGTGGACGCGCTGCGTGTCGGCGTTGCGCAGCGCGAGCCGGCGGCAGCAGTGGACGAGCTGGAGCAGCGCGTCGAGTAGCTCCTCGCGCTCGAGCCGCGCGAGCCGCGCCGGCGCGTCCAGCACCAGCAGCCCGAGCGCGCGCGCCGCCATCGCGCGGTGGTACACGCTGTTCTTGGCGTTGCGCAGCACGCGCACGGCCTGCGCGAGCACCACGTCGTCGTCGTCGTCGTCGGCGTCGTCATCAGGAGGGGACTCGTCCTGTTGCCGCCGCTGCTGGCGGAGCCGCGCGAGCGACGCAGCGCCGGCGAGCGCCGCGACCGCGCGGAGCTCCGAGGTCTGCGACACGTGGAGCGTCGCCTCCTGTAGCCTGCGCTGGCGGTGGCGCGCGAGAGCCGACCGCGACCGCGTCATGGGGTGCCGCCATGCATGGCCGAAAGGGTGTTTTTTTCTTCTTTTCCACTCTCCTGGTGTCGGGTCCGATCAGATCGAGAAGGGGCTGATAATCTGCGTGGGGATATCTGAGTCTGAGGCGTGTCGTCAGATCGCGCTGCCCTTTCGACGGTGCTTCAGCAGCCACGACCATCTGCGACGTGTGAGCAAGTCGCCTTTTTGTGGGCCACACGGCCCATGCATGTACGGGACCTCGACACGGCGTCCACAGACACACACACACACACACACAGAGCGCTCGCGTGGAATGGGCCGATGCATGGTGAGATCCCCCACCCAACAAGAGTCTGTATCGGCGCGCCTCGGCTGTTGATTGCTGCGACACTCGGGCAGGAGAGAGCGGTCCGCGCTCATGGCTCCATGCGGACCACCCTCTTTTCTGGCTGGTTTCGTCATCCGGAGGGCACAAAGCACCCCAAAACCTCGCCCACTAAACAAGGTTTAATACCACTAAACAGGGGTTTTATAACGTTTGCGGCTCGTGGAACCGCTGCGTCGGCCACCACGAGCGCATCTCCCTTCGGGATAGCGTGGCCGACCAAGAGACAAGAGGAGGCGTAATCTTTCCCCCACTCGGGTGCGTTTCCTTCGCTTCCCTTCCCGGCCATCGCCGCCGGTTGCTTCAGTTCGCCATTTGCTCCCGCGTTAGACTGCCTGCTCTCCCCTTGCGCCCAGCATGACTGTCCACGCCGCCGACAAGGTGCCGTGGGTGCCGGCCATTCTCTGCTACGTGCAGCTGGCCATTCTCATCACGTTCGGCCACATCCGCGACTACCTGGGCCGCGTCTTCGGCTCGCGCTACGCGTCCGAGCACACGCAGCGCGGCTACGCGCGCCTGCTCATCGCCTGGGAAAACTTTTACACGAACCGCATTTACCACCGTGTTCAGGATGTGTTCAACCGCCCGGTCGCCGGCTGCCCGGGCGCGCACATCGACGTCATTGAGCGCTACTCGGTCGACGGCAACAAGACGCTCCACCAGAAGGAAGGCGCCGTGCGCCACTGCACGAACCTCGGCTCGTACAACTACCTCGGCTTTGCCGACGACTGGATGAACACGTGCAGCAAGGAAGTGTTCAAGGCCGTGCACCAGTTTGGGCTCGCGTCGACGACGCCCTCAATGGAGTACGGCACCACCGTCGTCCACCAGGAGCTCGAGCGCGCCGTCGCGACTTTTGTCGGCAAGCCCGCCGCCATTGTGTACAACATGGGCTACGCGACCAACGCGACGTCGATCCCGGCCATGATGGGCAAGGGTACGCTTATCATCAGTGACAGCATGAACCACAGCTCGATCGTCAACGGCGCGCGTGCCTCGGGTGCCGTCATTGCTGTGTTCCGCCACAACGACTCGAAGCACCTCGAGACTGTGTTGCGTACCAAGATCGCCGAGGGCCAACCGCGCACGCACCGCCCGTGGAAGAAGATCATGGTCATGGTTGAGGGCATCTACTCGATGGAGGGCGAGATTGTTGACCTCCGCTCGATCGTCGACGTCGCGAAGCGCTACAAGGCGTACACGTACGTTGACGAGGCCCACAGCATCGGCGCGCTCGGCAAGACGGGCCGTGGCATCTGTGAGTACGCGGGTGTGGATCCGAGCGAGATTGATATCCTCATGGGTACCTTCACCAAGAGCTTTGGCGCCATGGGCGGCTACGTCGCGGCCTCGGAAGAGATCATCGCGTTTGTGCGCAGCTCGAGTGCCGGCGCCAACTACGCGACCAGCTTGTCGCCGGTGATTGCCCAACAGATTCTTACGGCGCTCAACATTATCGACGGCAAGGACGGCACCGACCTCGGCAAGAAGAAGCTCACGGCGCTCCGCGAGAACAGCAACTACTTCCGCCAGAAGCTCATCGACATGGGTGTGATCACGCTGGGCGATTTCGACTCGCCGGTCATTCCTGTCATGCTGTATCAGACGAGCAAGGTCGGCGAGTTCTCGCGCGAGTGCTTCAAGCGCAACTTGGCCGTTGTGACGGTGGGCTTCCCGGCCACGCCGCTGCTGCTCTCGCGTGTGCGATTCTGTATCTCGGCGGCCCACACGCGAGCAGACTTGGACTCGGCCCTCAAGAAGCTCGAGGAGGTGGTCAAGATTTGCCACGTGCGATACAACAAGTCGTTCCTGGGCTGAGCCGAGGTGTTGCCGCCACTGCATCGTATCTTTCTGCGATTTGGTCGGCCATTCCCGTCCCTGTATACATTTTCGATTTGCGCCCAGATTGTGCGGTTCTCGCAGTTTGCACGTTATTCGATTCAATAGATTCATTTTTCCTAATGTACCCAATCGAACAGTCAGGTCTCAGTCCTGAGTTGTGTCAGCTCTAGGTGGCTCCTCGGCGGTCGAGTCGAGTTGCAGCTTGAGCCCACTTGCCTTGATAAGTGACAGCTCGTACAGCGTGTTCTAGGAAGAAAAGGGCAAGTTGTAGGTTGACAGTCAAAGGAAAGAGCCGAACCTTTGGCCACGGTACCTCGAGCTTGCGCAGGTTGTACTTGACTGAGTCGTACTTCTTGCGCAACGGGCCGTTGCGGAAGTCGAACTGGATGAGCTCACCGGAGATGGCCTCGACCATGGCACGACACTTTTCCACAGCGGCTTCATCTCGAGCCGTCGCGCGTACAACCGCGTACCGAGTGAGTTCGCCAGTGAAATCGGCGACGCCGCCGAGGTATTCGTCCTTGTCTACGTGGGCCATGGCGCGCAGCGGCAGCAGCTGATGCGCGTGCAGGTAGTGCGCAAAGAGCTTTGCCTCAGCGTACTCCTCCAGCGAGGAAGAGAGCGCGCCGTGGCGCAGGCCGGGGCTCGAAGCGGCCATCGGGATGAGCTCCGCCGTCACCTGCATCACCCACGAACAAAGCGCTTGAGCCAGAAGGTCATCAGCGCGTCCGTTGGAGACAAGAAGACCCACCTTCTCTGCCTTGTCCAGCAGCGACACAGCTCCACTGTGGTCCCCACGATGGAGGCAGTAGATCGCTTGCTTGCTGCGAAACCCATCAACCCACCGTCGTCAACAGATCATTGCGCGTGTCCATTTGGCAGCCGGACCATCGGGCATGCAGCACCTGCTCTTCAGGATCTCACGGGAGCGCTTGATGATCTGCTCGCGCGTCTCGTCGTACTGCTGCATCTCTATTGCATCGGCGCAAGCGTCAGTCTGAGTGGCCCATCAGAGGACTTGCACCGTGACCTACCTTGGTTGATCTGCGCAAACTCGCTGTGGTCGAGCAGCGCCGCCGCCACTGCACCATCATGTCCAGCGTCATTATCCACCGAACCGTCCATGCGTCGTCGCTTGGGCTCGTGCTGCGCACCGGACGCCGTGGCCGTCTTGGTCGCCATGCTCGCGTCCGTCCGTTCGGCTGCCGATCTTTGTGACTGCCTGAGGTTCGTATCAGAAGTTGCATACCCCTGTTTTAGTGACCTTTTGCTTCCCACTACGAGGGAGGATGTCCCCCCCCCCCGACTTGCCGACATGAAACCTGATACAACCCCCCTCCTCCTCGGCGCGTGTTCTGCACTGTGCGTTTTTGGGCGAAGGGTGCACTGATTTGCCATGAGGTTTTTCCCTGGTCTTCTGCGAGGTTTAATTCCACGTGGGGCCGGGGGGAAAGCGGATCGCAACCCGCGACTGACTGCCTTCGCCCACATTACGCGCAGCCGGCGACCGAAGGTAAGAGCAACGTGGCGCGTATGGTCGGGGGAGGGGAGGGAAAACGTCTTGGGACGGAGGAGCCGAGCGGAGAAGCGGAGCGTGCATGTGGTGGTCGCGCTCCTGTAGAGGAGACTCCCCACTCACCCTCGCACTGTCCTTCCGAGGCCAAGTTCAACCTGCCCGAGAGGACCGAAAAACCTGGAAGAACGAACTCAGCGGACTGACCCGCGCGTATTGATGTGTGTAGGCACCCGACCACCCCTCTCGAGCGATTGATCCGCCATGAGCCACTTTGTGCGCCAGAGCAAATTCCGACATGTGTACCTCGAGCCGGCCAAGCTCGAAAAGTGCTACACCAACCTGCGATTGGCCACGGCCACGGGCGAGCAGAACTACATCAAGGGCAACACCAAGTTCTTCGCCGTGTCGATCCAGGCCGGCGGCGGCGCCATGGCCGTCGTGCCGTACGAGAAGTACGGCAAGTTCGACCCGGACTTCCCGCTGATCTCGGGCCACCGCGGCGCGATTCTTGACTTCGACTTCAACCCGTTCCACGAGCACCTCATTGCCTCGGCCTCGGATGACTCGACTATCAAGATTTGGGGCATCCCGGAGGGCGGTCTCACGGAGACGTGCGTCGAGCCGCTCGTGGACCTGCAGGGCCACGGCCGCAAGGTCACGTTGATCAACTTTCACCCCACGGCCAACAATGTGCTCGCCAGTACATCCGCCGACTTCTCGGTGCGCCTCTGGGATATTGAGAAGGGCCAGGAAATCGTCAGCATGGCGTCCCACGGCGAGAATCTCACGCAGGACTTGGCCTGGAGCTGGACGGGCAACCTCCTCGGTACGACCTGCAAGGACAAGGTTGTGCGACTGTATGATGCTCGCTCGGGCCAGATCTCTCAGATCAAGGACGGAGCCCACGGCGGAACTAAGAGTGTCAAGATGACCTTCTTGGGCGACAAGGAAACCTTCGTGACGGTTGGCTTCACCAAGCAGAGCCAGCGCCAGTTCAAGATCTGGGACCCTCGCAAGCTCGACAAGGAACTCAAGAAGGTCGACATTGACCAGGCCGCTGGCGTCATCATGCCGTTCTACGATCCTGACACGAACCTTCTGTACCTGTGCGGTAAGGGCGATGGTAACATTCGCTACTACGAAATGTCCGAGGGCGAACCGTACGCGTTCCCGCTGAACGAGTACCGTTCGACCACCGCCGCGCGAGGCATGGCCTTGATCCCGAAGCGCGCGTGCGATATCATGAGCTGTGAAACCGCTCGCCTGCTCAAGCTCACCTCCAACGCCGTGGAGCCCCTGCACGCCTACGTGCCGCGAAAGTCTGATGCATTCCAGGATGATATTTACCCCGACACGTTCGCCGGCGTTCCGTCTATGACGGCCGACGAGTGGTTGGAGGGCGCCGACAACTCGCCGGCGCTCATGTCCCTGCGCCCCGACCAGTTCGGCAAGATCACGTTTGATGGTAAGCGCGCCAAGAACAGCAAGTCGGGTGCGTCGCGAGTGTCGCGCATGAACCGCACGGGCTCGGCTGCCCCGCCGGCGTCTGCGCCGGTGAAGCGCTCAAGCCGGGACGAAGCTGGACTTCAGCGTGAGCTCGACGCTGCGAATGCCCGCATTGCGGAGCTGGAGGCGAAGCTCCGTGCGAATGGCATCTCATACTAAGCGACCTGTCGTCGTTCATCTTTGACCCGGAGCAAGGAAAGAGAAAGCGGATTAGACTTGCGCAAGTTTGCAGGGAAGGGGCGATTGATGGACACGGTCGGGCTTTATCTCGACCCGCCTACCATACCTATTAGATTGAGCACGGACCGCCCCCGTTTCGTTTCGACGTTTTGACAAGAATTAACAAGAAAAAAGAAACAAAAAGCCGCATCGAGCTGTCGTGTTCGTTCATGTGAGTAGTTATGGACTCATTAGGACTGATGTGAATGCGTCCACGCGCGCGACCTCGCGTCGAAGCGACTCAAACGTCCACGACAGAATGTCCTGAGCATGATACGACGTGGTGCCGGTGCTAGCGGTGAACCCCACCCACGCTCGTCCGTGGTTGAGCTCGATTGTGTCGTCTAATCGAAGTGGCACAGCAAGCACGGGCGAGTTGAGGTCGTCAATGAACATTGACAGCACTCCGGCACCGTTCAACCAGTCGCCCCGCGAGAAGAAGTCCCCGGCCAGCGTTGTCGCCATGAAGTATTCCCCAAAGAGCCTGTCATGGGGCAGTGAACGTGGTCAGTGACTCCCTCCATTCTACTTCCTTGTCGGGTGACGTGTTACGTACAGGTTCTCGTCGATGTTGGGGTCATAGAGGATGCGGACGATGTGGGTGCCGTCTGTGAGGTCTGGGAGGGTGGTGGTTGAACCAAGCGAGTACGTGTGGTTGGCACAAACAGCCTCGCCCTTGCGTCCGACGTGGACACTCACGTGGTTCTCGTACACATCGAGCTGTTCGTGGTTGTACCATGTATCAAATTCCACAGCGAGCGCATTCTTCATCCCACCGTACCCGAGCTCCATGCCACCGGATCCGAGGCGGATCTCGTTGTCATTTTGCACGACAAATGCAAACCCGTCACCACCACGTGAGCGACAGCGAGTGTGGACGTCGTCCATGATCTTGCAGAACGTTGACGGGTTCGAGACGCGAAAGGAGAACGTCGTGTCAAAGCCCTCACGGACATTCATTTGGCGAGGATACCATGCTGAGCCTGTGAGAAACGAACTAGATGCCGTCAGTCGAAGCGCTGGCCCGCAGGGCGACGAAATGGGGGCGATGACGGCTCCGGCGTTGGCACTAGCGACGGGCTGGACGACTTTCGCTGGTGTGGGCAACGCGGTCGCTGCGTTGGTGGCGATCGTGCGAACAGTTCGACCGTTGAGAAATGTAGCCGTGCGGCTCTCAGTGACGGAACAGACCAAAGAGCACGATGCCACCGCTGCCTCGGTACTCGATGCTCGCTCGTCATAACCGTCACAACAAGTGACGGTGGCATTGCAGTTTTGGACGTTGGCGTCTCCATTCACGTACAAACCAAAGTGGCCTTGGTCACCGATCTCGCCCGTGGGCCCTCGTGTTGGATTAGTAGTGGGCGTTTTTGTGGCGCTGACATTAGTGAGCAAGCGAGCGCTAAACTGAGGGAAAGTGAAGTCTACGGAATGCCAACGTCATGTCAGAGGAGATGGTCTCTACTTAGCAGATCGCCACAGTGAGTACGCACCAGAGACAAGCGTCGTCGCGCATGAGGAAAGAGGCGACGCAATGCCAACCACAGCGTTGGGGAGAACGGCGCGTCTGCCGTACAGATCGATGTTTTGCCAGTCACTTCGAGCTCGGTAGTCTTCGGTTAACGCCGTCACGCGCGCATGGTAGCCTGTACCGCCACGCAGCTGGATGATCGTCGTGGAGGTGACATTGCCGACAACAACAACGTCTGTAGGATTGAACGCCGTGGCCACGCACTGCTTCCACTCAACTCGGTAGCCAGTGATAGTCATCGACTCCCAAAGGCTCGTGGAGGCGGCCCAGTTAACGTCAATCGCATGGGTAGCAACGTTTGAAAGAACAGGCGCCGCGAGCGCTCCCACTGGTGCTGCGTACGAAAGAAAGGGAACTTCGTCAAAGAGTGCGTGGAGCCGTCCGTTCGTGACCTTGACTTGGGAAGGGTACGTCGGATTGGCCAACCATTGTGGAGACACCGCTGGAAGTGTGCACTCGAGCTCGACCTCGGGCACGACGTGGACAACGTTTGTACACTCGAGGCCGTCGACAGTCACGATTGCGTCCGAAGCGCCGAAGTGCTTGCCACTAATGGTGATTCGTTGCCCTCCTCCACGGATACAGTTATAAGTCGATGCAAAGGGAAGCACCATCGTGTCACACGCGAACGCTGAATTCGTGTGGACGCCGTTAGTTTGTCGGATGACCTCGGAGCAGTTCATCGCCGCGGCTGTGCTTGAAACGTTGTAGTACTTGTCGATACATCCACGCACTCTCGTGATTACGGGGGCTATCAAAAGGAATGTGTCAGACTGTGAGGATGTAAAAGGAATAGGCTGACTGCACGTACAGACGCATACCTTTGGCGAATGCGACCCAGTCCATGAAGAATGTCTGGCCACTCCACGGGACGGCGTCGCCCTTGGTCGACGCGACCGGCACTTTAACGCACGGGTACAGCCGCACGCGGTGGATTGTGTCGGTGACATGCTGCCAGATTGGAAATACATACAATTCGTCCTCAAGGGAGTTGCTCACACGCGG
The DNA here is from genome assembly GCA_023335895.1 of Pythium rishiriense. Lineage (NCBI taxonomy): Eukaryota > Oomycota > Peronosporomycetes > Pythiales > Pythiaceae > Pythium > Pythium rishiriense. The sequence goes on along the minus strand of JAADVT010000097.1, from coordinate 32,289 downwards.
CTGAAACGGGATATTGACTGGGTCGTGGAACACGCGCCGCTCGCGACGCACACCCGGGACTACAGCCGTCTCGTCCGGATTGCGCTCTAGCGCAATCATGGCGCGTTCGCACTGGCCAAGGTACTTCATGCGCAACACCAGGTGGTCGCGCTCGTCAGGGTCGATCTCCACGCGCAGCTCTGGTGAGTCCACAAACGACTGGGCCATCTTGGCGGACGGCAACACCATACCGCGCAAGTACCCGTCGATCGCGTCGACCTCGACCCCCATCTCCATGGCCGTGGACTGTGCCCAACCGTCGAGTCCGTCGTCAAAGTCCCATTTGACTAGTCCAGCAAGCACGATGTTGAGTCCATCAACAACGCGCGAAGCTCGTCAACCTCAACCACACGTACGCGGAATGGAGTGCATCACTGGCGGAGCTGCTGCCACGGCCATTGCGGCCCAAAACACCGCACCACCAGTGACGACGCATAGCGTTCCACAACCGTGTGGATGAGACATGGACGTGTGCCGCCACGGCGTATCTTTTGATGGCCAGATCCCATTTGGCCGAGTTGAAGGCGTCTCGCCCCCGAAAGGTCGCGTATCTTTTCATCCATTGGCTGCAAAGCGCTGCCAGAAAGCTTACCGCGGTGGGTGGTTCTTTTCAACCCACTACGGAAATATAACCGGTAAGATTCCCCGTTCAAGGACCACCATTCACCGGCACCTTTCTCGTTTCGCGCCAAAACCAGCGCGGTTTTCACCTCAAAACCTCGTGTATCTCCAAGGTTTAATAGTAAAACCCCATTCCGAAACCGCCCAAAATCTCCCCCTCTCGCCCCTTCGCGCCTTCCTCCGCTCCCCTCCTCCTTCTCTCCACCCCCCTCAACACTGACTGCGCACCGCCAGTTCTACCGGTTATTACCAAACCTCGGGCGCGGGAAGACCGACGTCGAAGCCGCCACCAAAGGACATCCGCTGCCCGCCATTTTCCCCGCGCCACCTCCCTCCTCTCCCTTCCTCCGCCGCAGTCCTCCGCTCCCCTCCTCCTCCCCCACTGACCGACTGACGATGAGCGGACTCGACGTGGCCCCCGCCGTGCCGACGCGCCGCGCCTCGGCGCGCGCCTCCGCGCAGCCCTACGCGCGCCGCCGCCCGCGCCGCAGCTCGCGCCTCGCGAACGGCCACGCCGCCGACGACGAAAACGACGAAAATGACGAAAATGACGACGAGAAGGACGACGAAAATGACGACCAGGGCGTCGCCGAGACTTCCGCTGCGGCGCGCGGCGGGCTGTTCTCGCGCCTGTTTAGCTTCTTCCCGCTGGGCGGCGCCAGCAAGAAGCAGCGCGAGGTGGACGAGGCGGCCCCGCCCTCGGACCCGGAGGACGACACCAACGACACGGTGCGCGCCGACGAGCTCGACAAGGCCGACATGGAGACCTCGCAAGAGTCGCTGGACACGCTGCTCGACTTGTCGGTCAAGTCCCCGGTGGCGCCGCCGCCCGCGGCCCCAACGGCGCTCAACGGCCACGCGGCGTCGCCCGTCAAGAGCGCGCGCTCGTCGCCGTCGACCAACCGCTCGCCGCCGTCCAAGCGCTCGTCGCCCGTCTCGAGCAAGCCCGTGGAGAAGCAGCCGGCGCCCGTGACCAGTGTCTTTGGCAACGGCACGGACAAGACCAAGACGCTCAAAATCGCGAGCGCAGACGTCGAGAAGGAGCCGTTCGCCTTCCAGCGCGTGACCGGACGCCGGAGAAACAAGCCGTCGTCGCCGCGCGTGAGCGAGTCTCCGCTCACGGTGCTCAAGAAGAAAAAGCCCATTAGCTTTGAAGAATATGAGCGGCTGTCGAGCCAGCTTCGCAACCTTGTCGAACCGACGCCCGAGAACGCGCTCGCGCTCACGCGCTCCACGCTTTCGAACGCGCTCGAGTCGCGCGGCCAGAGTGACTCGGTCGCCGCGCAGGAGACTGCTCGCGACCGTCGTGAGCTGAGCGTAGCCGCGCTGCCCTCGGTCAAGCGTGCCCGTCCAAGTGAAGATCTCCCGATCGCACTCCCGCGCGAGGATCGGCTTTCCCGAAAGCCAAAGCCTTCGCGGCTGCTCACCGGAACCAAGCGCGATGCCGCTTCTCGTAGCGCCTACTCCGCGGCGGTGGCTGAAAAGATTTTGTCCACCCTGAGTAAGATTCAGACGCCGCTCGACCATGAATCACAGAAGCCGACGCCGTCCACTTCGTTGTCGTGGGCGAAGTACCAGCTCGCTCTCACGAACCAGGACACTTCCGCCTCCAACGACGACGTGAACATGGGCGCAGACGAGGAAGATGCTCCACCAACTACGTCGATCCCTAAGGTGGCTTGGAAGCCTAACGCTGCTGAAGTTGCGCCGACGAAGCCCGCGCCCCCTGTGGTGAAAAGCTCTACTTTGTCGTTCTCTCAGCAACCCAACGTTGCACAGAACTCGGCTGTTGCTAGTGCGAAGGTGCCATCGTCCGCGGTTGGCGAAACCATGTCTACAGAAAGCGCGCAACGGACTGCTCCATCCCAAAACGGTGTGAAACCCTCTGCGGTGGTCTCGACCAAACAAGATATGGGCAAGTACTCATTCACACTGCCTGCTGCGTCGCCGTCGAAGCCAATGGAGGACGACTCGATCCAGTATTTCTTTACTCCCCCGCCTGCTCTGCGTGAACCCCCACGACGTTCGCCGGGCCAAAAGGCTATGGCGACAAAGTCAGGCTCGTCGACCGCCCCGTTCTCGTTCATGCCTTCGTCTCCTCGTGTCCGCCCTGAGTCATTGACGAAGTCGGTTCCACCCAAGGCGAAGTCTCCTGAGAAAAAGGTTGCTCCGATCTCGTCTGAAGCTCCAGCGTCGTCGTCAAGCGCTGGAAACCCTTTGGCGCGTTTCATGCAGTCTGAACCTGGAAGCTGGAGATGTCCGTCATGTGCAGTGATGAATGGTCCCAAGTACGATAAGTGCCCGTGTTGTGAGACATCGAAACCTTCATCAGCTACGCCGCCAGCTACTTCCGCGTCGACCGTGTCGAGCACGCCTGCTGCTTATAACCCACTTGCACGTTTCTCGCAAATGGAGCCTGGTAGCTGGAAGTGCCCAGGCTGCGCTGTGAAGAATGGCGAGAAGTTCTCGAAGTGCCCGTGCTGCGAAACTGAGAAGCCTGGTGGCCCGCCGGCCGACTCTTCGAAGCAAAACGAGACCAGCACCTCGGGTAGTTCGACTTCGAGCTCGAGTGGTTTCACATTCGGTTTACCCGCTGCCAGCACAAAAAAGCCGGAACCTAGCGACCCCGCGTCTGGTGGCTTCAAGTTTGGCGTTGACTCCAAGAGTGCGTCAACGCCAGCCACATCGGGCTTCAGCTTTGGTGTCTCGTCGACGAGTGCCCCCGCGCCTTCAGCGAGCGGTTTCACATTTGGTGCCGCTCCGCCATCGAAGCCTGTGACGGATGCCGCCAAGCCAAGCAGCGGATTCACTTTCGGCGTCGCGCCCTCTACTGCGACTGACTCACCTTCAACTTCCAACAAACGGAAGTCAGATGATAGCGATATCGGATCCACCAGCGAGAAGAAACCGGCAACAGTTGCTGCTGTTCAGACTTCCACGGGAAAGTTTACGTTCGGTGCTGCGTCGTCGTCTACAGCTGAAGCTGAAAAGCCGAAGTCTGCTGGTTTCACTTTCGGGGCTACTTCATCTGCGGCGGATTCGACGAGCAAATCCGGATTTTCTTTTGGACCCACTGACGGTACTGCATCGAAGTCGTCAGTGCCAAGCGTGATATCTTCTGCGAAACCGGTCGATGAGAAGAACGATGCTGCGGCTGGTACGTCAGGTGTGCAGAAGGATACCCCGTTCAAATTCGGAGCTCCAGCGGAGAAGAAGGACACACCCTCATTTACGTTTACCGCTAGCGGTGCCAAGCCAAGTGCTGCAGTAGATGCCAAGTCGGCTGATCCGAAGCCGTCTTTCACTTTTGGGGCCGCGTCGGCACCCGAGCCAAAGTCGACTGATTCAACGCCGGCGAAGACCTCTTTCGGTTTCACTCCTGTCGACTCATCCGCAAGTGAGAAGAAACCTGGCTTTACGTTTGGGGCTTCGGCTTCGCCTGCCGCCGCGTTTGGATCGAAAACTGGTGAAGATATTTCTTCGAGCTCCAAACCACTTGCTTTCGGTGCATCCGAACCCAAGTCTTCGTCGACGTCCACTTCGGCTGCATCGACAGTAACATTCACTCAGTCCGAGGCTCCTGCCACGAAGCCGGCGTTTGAGTTCGGCTCTTCGACTGTGCCAAAGCCGTCTGTGTCGTTTGGAACGAGCGCCCCGACATCGTCAAGCTCGACATCAACGTCGTCGGCGCCATCGTTTACATTTGGTGCAGCTCCGACTGAGAACAGTGCGAAGAAGGTGGACGCACCTGCGTTCACGTTCGGAGCTGCGCCGCAGACTGCCCCGTCTGGGGCTGCTACTCCGAATGCTTTTGGGCAATCAGGTAGCTTTGGACAGTCTGCTACCTCGTTAACTGCCTTTGGCCAGCCCACAACGGGTTTTAGCTCATCGGTCCCGTCGTCGGCTGGTTTCGGTGCCAATACCACGAGTTTCGGTTCTGCTGCTCCAAGCTCAACTGGCTTCGGATCAGCCGCTTCCACTGGCTTTGGAACGTCTACGACTGCGTCAACCTCCTCAGGTTTCGGTTCAACGACTTCTAGTGGCTTTGGCTCTTCCACGTCCGTTGGCTTTGGCGCAACGACATCGACCGGCTTCGGCTCGACGTCCACGTCCACGGCGTTTGGCTCGACTCCCGCTACGACCCCCTCCTTCGGTACCACACCGGCATCGACTCCTGGTGCGCCTGCGTTCTCCTTCGGAGCGTCGACTCCAGCGACCAGCCAGCCGGCATTCGGCTTTGGCGCTCCTACCACGTCGAGTGCCTTCAGCACGCCAACGACCGGGGCGTTCGGCGCACCAACGCCAAGCTCCGGCTTTGGATCGACTCCCGCTGCTGGTGGATTTGGTTCGAACACTCCGGCGACCGGTTTTGGAATGACCTCAACTCAGCCATTTGGTTCGACTCCTGCACCTAGCCCAGCCTTCGGAGCCTCTGGAAATGGCTCAGGTTTCGGTGGCAACACGTTCGGCTCGAGCGCACCTGCGTCTGGAGGCTTTGGTGTGCCGACGCCGACTCCATCGCCTGCGTTCGGCGGCTCTAGCTCGGCGTTTGGAACTCCAAACACCTCGTTCGGTGCCCCAGCAAATGCTTTTGGGGCTAACCCGAGCCCCGCGGCTTTTGGCGCAACTCCGACCAGTGCTGGCTTTGGTGCGCCGGCTACACCGGGCTTTGGTGCTCCTCCAACGCCCAGCTTTGGCGCCCCGGCTGCTGGCTTTGGAGGCACCCCCGGCTTTGGTGCCCCTCAGGGCGCCACTGATGGATTCAACATGGGCTCGGCCCCGCCCAAGGGTCGACGCATCCTCAAGGCCAAGTCCCGTCCGAAGCGGGCATAGAGAGATGTCGACCCCCCTACCCACCCCTCTCAAGACCACACACATGCGGAACCATTTAGAGCCGCAAGAACCTCCCCGTTTGCTCAGCTAGAGACATTTTCCTCCTGAAGACTGGTCGTATATTTAATGAACTCGCCTTTTCTGTTTTCCCATTGCCTCTCCATTGTTCTTCTCGTTTGGCCATGGCTCATCATCTGGAGGCTAAACTTAGCGACACGGTGGTGGTAAGATTTGCCTCTTTCGCTCTCCCTTGCTCTCCTCTTCTCCAGGCACCCACTCGCATATTAGCGTCGCCTACACTGGTCGCTACGTCTCCGTCGTTTAATATGGCCGACTCGGGCAGCGCCATGGCGTCCGCGGCCGCAGCTGTGAGCATCGGCAACTACAAGGGCGTCATGCTCTGCAACCGGCCCTTCAACGGAGTCAGCTCGAGTGAGCTGCCACGGCATTCTCGCGACGTCGTGTCTCGGTGCTGGCTGACGGATCTTCTGTGACCATTTCGCAGCGCTCGCCAAGGAGTCGCGAAGCAGCGCCAACATTGCGTCGTCCACGACCAAACTTGCGTTCCTTGCGGGGCTCCCGACGGAGCCACTGGGCATGAACGTGACCATCCACACGGACCTACCGGTGCGAGAGCACACCTTGGTTGTGCTGTCGAATCTCAAGACTGATATATTTTCCCTTGGCTTTTCGTATGGCGCGAGCAGCACGCCATCAAGCGAGACAAGAAGAACACGGCGCTCTCCAAGCACAAAAAATGGCTCCACGATCTCCAAAAAGAGCGCGAGCGGCTCCAGCGCGAGCTTGAACAGGATGAGGACAAGCAGCAGCAGCGCCGCGAGCGGTACGTTCGTCGCCCACTCGCCACCTCGTCTGGGTCTCACGTGTCTGATGGGCGTGGCGATTCGCAGGTTCTCGGAACGCGAGGCCAAGTTCCGCGAGGCCGTGCGCAACAACAGCAGTGCGCCCGAGACCGACGGCGAGGACGGGGAGGACCGCAAGGCTGACCCCAAAAAGCTCCGGCGGCCCATGTGGGCGCTCACCAAGGAGACGGCCGAGGAGAAGCGCGCTCAACTCGAAGCTGACGAGGCCGACGAGCTCATCGACTTTGCAAACAACTTGGATCTAGACCAGTTCATGGACGATGTCGAAATCAAGGCCCGTGTAGCGCAGGTGGAGCAGCAGCTCGCGCAACTTCAGTCCATTGTGGACCACGAAGAGGCCGAGGAAAAGCGCCAGCAGCAGCTCGAGGATAAGTCCACGCCGAGCGGACCGCTCACCGGCAACGATCTCCTGCGATGGAAGGCAGCCCACGGCGATGGCGATGACGAGGGCGATGATGACGATGACGCTCGCAGCGTGGCCTCGAGTGTGCTCTCCGAGTGCAAGTCGTTGCGGTCTGTGCACTCGGTCCGGTCGGTCGCGGCCATGGCCAAGCGAGTCGAGGCCAAACTGGACGGCACCGAGAGCGTGGTGAACCCACGCGTCGTGACGATCGACGAAGAGCAAGGCGCGCGCATGCAGATCAAGACGCTCGCGAGTAACTTGCCCTACATCCATCGCAACCCGGCGATCTGAGGATTATGCTTAAAAACAATCTCACTTGAGCTTGCCAGCCACAACGCGTCTCTTCGTTTTTTTTGGAGTTGTGGGTGACGGCTCGAGCTCACACTGTGGTTTTGAAGCGTCGCCGGAAGGAGACTCACACCGCCGGCTATGGCACCAAACAACAGTGAACGCGTGCTCGCTGCGATCGAGGACGCGCGTCGCCACGGGCTCCTGCACCTCACGCAGAGTAATCTTGTGCGCGTGCCACCGCCAGTGTTTTCGCTCACAACCACGCTCGTTCGGCTCGACCTGAGCGCCAACCTTCTCACGACTGTGCCCGACGAAATCGCAGCGCTGACACAGCTGCAGAGTCTGTGGCTCAGCGACAACCCGCGGCTCGTGGAGTTGCCTGCGGCGCTAGCGCAATGCACGCACCTCACCGTCTTGGACGTACGTGCGACGGCGCTGCGGTCGCTCCCGTGTGAACTCGCACGACTCGCGTGGCTACGCGTACTCGACATCGGTGAGACGCCTCTCGAACACGCGTGGGTCGCCAAGGGGCACTTACCAGCCGCGAATGAACCCAATTCGTCACCGTTTACAAAGGCTGCCCAACGCGATCAGTGTCAGCGCGTACTCCGCAAGCTCGCGCGCAAAGATGAACGCGCGAAACTCAAGCGAGAGCTCTTCGACAAACTCCACGACGAAGTGTACAGAGTTGAGAGACGTGACACCGCGGGCGACGCGTGCCTTCGTCGCACGATCCAGCGGCTACTGAAATTGTTCCCGCTGGCCGATGAGCTACGCAGTGTGATCCGCAACGCCGAGCGGCTCTTCCCTGCCCTCCCAGCGGGCGCGCCACACACTCTCGTGGATGCTATGGACGCGATAGTGGAGGCTAGCTTCCGCGAGGCTTTTGACCAGCTCAAGACCGAAAACGAGCGCAAGAAGCGCGCGGCCGACTTGGAGCTAAAAATCCGGGCCTTATACTTCGACCGAATCGATCCGAAGCGCGTCGAGCCCATGGTACACTCAATCTACGCCGAGATCCGCGACCTCAAAGACATCAAGTTCTTGCTCAAACACGCGGGCGCTTTATTTCCACCGGACCCAAAGGAAGTCGACGGCAAAGATATATACCGGCGGGTGCGCGCGTTGCAGCAAGATATAGCCCGCGAGCGCCAGGCTGCCGTAGACAAGCTCCTTGCGGCCGCAAAGGCCGTCTACAGCGACGTGGAGCCCGACGCCGTGCAGAAACTTGTGGCTGCCGTTGCTGCGCTCTTTAAAAACACCAAAGATTTGCGCAGTCTCGCGGCCGACGCGTCGACGTTATTCCCACCCGAGTTCCTTAATGCACAGCCGAGCGAGATCCGCGCGGCATTCGTGCATCATAAGAACGAAGCCCTCGGAGGCGCGACAACGGCACCAGCCGCAACAACAGTGACGTCACCCAAAATGCAAACGAAGCCGTAACTGAGGGCTGAAGTGTTTCCGCGAGATGCGGCGTACTCCCAGTTGGATCAAGAGAAATAATCTTCTCCGTTTGTTACACACCGCTACCGCCTTCTTGTGCAGCGTTATCACTGACAGCCTGGCCCTGGTCCTGGTCCTCGACCGTCGATGCCCCCGAGTCGCGTGTTGTGATGTGAGAGCTCGTGATTTGCACATGTGCGCTTAGGGCCTCCTCAATCTTGAGGAGCTTGAACGCGCGCACTTCCGCGCGACACAAATCTACATTTGCCTTGGCCTGGCGCGCGTCGTCGGCCGTCTCGAACAGAACCGATACATGCCAGTTCCGCAGCGCGCCACGACCGAGGTTGTCTTTGGGTTGGGGTTTGCGGTAGCTGCGGCATCCTTCCACTGGTACAGCCGACGAAATCGTGAAGTGGAGCACGTATTCATCCTTCCCGTCAAGCGATGCGTAGACACGATGCACTGGTGCGTAGAGACGCACGAAGCCACGCTCACCCGCGTTGGCAGTACTCGGGGATACCCCATCCTTACCGTCCACGACCTGTCTTTCCACGAGTACCAAAGCTTCAGGATTGAGGACCATCAGAAGGCGCGCGGGTGAGGCGAGGAATCGCTGCTCGCGCCACAAACACTTCAGAAACACCATGCCAGTTAGGTCAATGGCGTCCCGTGAATTGGTTGTATGACGATTGGGCGAGACCAATGCGAGAGTCGCTGTGTGTTGGTGACGGCATGCAGTGAGCTCGTCGAGTCCATCGTCCTCATTGCTTGGGTCAACCATTGCGCGCAGGCGCCGTAGGGTCAGAAACACCCGCATAGCCTTGCGACATGCTTCCATTTCGTTCACCGGGTGCCGGAAGTGGAGCGTTGCCTTGTTTTCAGTGTCAGCATCGGAGCTGGGGGAAAGCAGCGGCACAAGGAACTCGTACGGAGACGACGTCTTCAGGTGCAGTACGAGTGGAAACGTCGCCTTCTGGAAGTCGGCGAATTCATCTTCGAGTATGTAGACAAAGAGATCGATGTCGGCCATCGCGCCACGCATGCTTTGCATTACTTGATGCGTACACGCTGAGTGTACAGCGACGAGTGCGTTGATCTGGTCGGTCGTGAGCCTCAGGTGATGATCTTCTCGCGAAATAGTTGCAGACCCCGCAGAGGATGGAGTAAAATCACACACAAGGTCGAGAAGAAGCCGTGCGCAAAGTTGCGTGCTCAGTATGCGCACATCTGGGGAACGATTCAACAAGCGCAGCACACAGTTGATAAGCCACTGAGATGGTGAAGACGATTCCAAGGTTGAAAGTGTGTGGTCAGGTGTGCGCAAGACTGGTAACACCTCGTCCACGACCTCTATAGTGCCGTCGCTCGGACTTTCCTCGGTATCCGCATGCGAGGAAGATGCAGATGAAGACGACGATGCAGACTCATTTTGCGCGTCGTCACCCTCAGGATGGGAGCCATCGTGAGCATTCACCACCGAAGAATTCTTGTTGTGATGATGGTGCTTGCGGAGTCGGAAAGGCAGGAGATCCATCTCACGCAGCAGTGAGTGGTCCACAGACGAATTATTAATTGCCGCGATCACGACGAATAGTGCCGTCGAGGAGAGCACCTCGTCTGATGACTCAAGTAGCGTGAGCAGTGACTGGCGAAACCAATTCGATTCGCGTAACTCAAATGCACGCACTTCGTCGAGCGGCCATTCGCCGTGGCTGTAACGAGTCTGCAAGTAACAAACGGGTGAGTTGCACTCGCCCGACGCGTGCGCGCGAAACACAATACGCCGGCGCGACGACTTTTTGCCTGTTGATTTCTTGCGCGCCGGCTTCACTGCAGGCGATGAGCTGCTCGAGGCCGTGTTCGCAGTAGATGAGTCGTTTCCGACGGCACTGCTCGCTGTGGTGGTCGCGGTGGCTGCGGAAGAACTAACGCTTGCATTTACTTTTCGCGTGCTTTTCTTCCGTGTAGATGAACCACCAGCACCGAGCGCTGCGGTTGAGTACTCGCAGCGTTCATGGGCGTCGGGACTGAGGAGGCTACAGTGTATACATACGAATACGCGTCAGGAATGAATACCCATGGAATCAAAACAGGAGATGCGACGCACAGAAACGTGATAGCGTTCACGAGTGGCGTGTGCTCCAGAATGCCGAGCAGGCGCGTGAGCAGGTAAAGCGCGAGTCGCGTCGAGATACGCTGCGGCGGTGGGTTGCAGTTGGGCAGCAGACTCACGGCGAGAAAGTGCTTAATGTGGCGCGTGAAGAGCAGGTCGCCGACCTTGTAGCAGAGCTCGGGCAGGTTGACGTCGAGGATGTCTTGCAGGTAGTAGCAGTGGTCGATGTAGGCCTCGACGGCCTCGTCGAGCTTGTCGTTGACGGCGCTCGCCGTGGGGGTCCAGATGTTGAGCAGCCCCTGGATTTTGAGCGCCATCTCATTGGCGTATTCGACGACGTCGGCAAAGTACGCCATCTTCTGGTACTCGAGTAGGAAGCGGCGCACGCGGTCGTCTTGGACCTTGAGCACGTTGAGCATTAGCGTCTTGACGGCGACCTTGACCATGGTCTCGGAGCAGCGCCCAAAGCGGAGCGCCTGCGCGTAGAGCGGGAAGGACCCGCTCTCGGCGTCGAAAAAGAACTGGACCGTGTCCTCGTTCAGGCGCAGCGACAGCGCCTTGAGCAGCGTCACGAACCAGTCGCGGACGTCGTCGTCGCGGTCGTAGGCCAGCGGGCACTCGAGCAGCTTGTTGACATAGTTGTTGGAGAGCAAGTAGTACAGCGACGTGCGCGTCGCGATGTTTTGCACGAGCATGCTCAGCGTCTGGAGCAGCTGGATCTGGACGGCCACGCGCGGCGCCGACTGGCCGAGCTGGAGCAGCAGCGCGAGGATGTTCTTTTCGCAAAAGTAGTCAAAGAACGCGCCCGCCGAGGGCGCCGCCACGGCAAACTCGAGGGCCGCGGGCGGCGACCCGACCGCGCGGTTCTGGTCCGAGTAGATCAGGAACTCGGCGAGCACGCGCAGCAGCTCGACGATCTCGGCGTCGGGCAGCTCGGCGTACCGGAGCAGCTGCTGGTGGAGAAGCTGCATGTTGGCCAGCGTGAACTCGCGACGCGGCGCCGTCGGCTGCAAGAAGCTGCCGAAGCGCGCGCCGCGGCCACTGCCCGAGGCGGTGTGGGAGCCCAGCAGCCAGGACCACATGGGCACGGTAAGATGTCGTAAACAAACAACAACAAAAACCCACCGAGACACGGAACGGGAGCTCCGGCACCACGAGGTTTCCGGCGGCTTCCGTCGTCGAGATGGGAATGGGATGCGATGGGAATGGGGGATGCTGCAACGTCTATTAGAGTGACATTTCCCTCGTTGGAGTGCCGTAGTCACTTGGGCCAAAAACAGAAGCGACTTGTATTCGAGATGGGTACAGTACGGCTCACCAATCGAAAAAAACATGGGAGCCATCGACCATGGCCACCACCACGACGAGCTCCACGTTGGCGGACGACGTCGGCCGCGTCGGCCATGGCGCGTCACTGTCACGTCCGATGGCCATGACGACGTTTGCGCAGCTGCCGCTCCGCGCCGAGCTGCAGCGCGCGCTGCGGCGCATGGGCTTCCACGCGCCGTCGCCGATCCAGCTGCGCGCGCTGCCCCTCGCGCTCTTCGGCACGGACGTCATCGGGCAGGCCAAGTCGGGCACGGGCAAGACCGCGGTGTTTGGGCTCACGGCCGTCGAGCACGTGCTGCAGCGATGCGAGGCCGCGCCGAGCTCAGCGCCGAGCGATCCGCTCGTGCTCATTCTGGCGCCGACGCGCGAGATCGCCATGCAGATCGACGCCGTGCTACGGCAGCTCACGACGGAAAGCGACAACGTGCGCATCGTCCCGCTCATCGGCGGGCTGCCAGTCGCGCAAGACCAGGTGTGGGGATGCTCGGGGCCAAATGGAGGGCGACGACGACTACTGAAAGCTGACGAACGCGGAACTGTGAACAGAAACGACTCGGCGCTGGCTGCCACATCGCCGTGGGCACGCCGGGCCGCGTGCGTTGGCTCATGGAAGATGGCGTATTCCGCCCAAAATCCATTCGGCTGCTCGTGTTCGACGAGGTCGACAAGTTGCTGAGCAGCGAGTTTGTCGCGGACGTGCGTGGCACCTGGCGTTTGTTTGCCACCACACGAGGCGCGATGACTGACTGCATTCTTTGATTTGCAAGCAGATTGATGCCATTGTAGCCTCCATTCCGAGCCGTAGACAGGTGCAAACTGATGACTGTATGTGCTTGATGGCGGAAAGACTCACGTCATGGTATTATAGACGCTCGCGTTCTCAGCGACCTTCACGCCCGACCAACTCGTTCACGTCGTGCGCACGATGCGCGACCCACAGGTGGAGTGCTCACTGTTCGTGCCTCTCTTTCTCTCGTTTCGTATTCATGGAGGCTCTATGCGTAGGTTGTGCGTGTGCGTGGTCCCAATGACGTGACCGTGGAGCTCGTGCCGTCGCAAGAGCCGGAGCTCGCACAATGGATCGAGCGCGAGAAGCAGCACGAGCCAGAGCTCTGGCTGCGCCACGTGCGACAGTTCTACCGCGTCGTGCCCACCACGGAGCCGGTGGCGACCCGGAGCGACCCATTGCACCTCACGCACAAGCTCGTGCTGCTGGCGTCGCTGCTGTCGGAGATCGCGTTCCACCAGTGCATCGTGTTCTGCAACGACAAGTTCCGCGCCGAGGCGCTCGCCGCCGCGCTCGCGAGCGAGGGCTGGCCGGCCGCGGCCATCACGGGTGCGCAGCCGCAGCCCACGCGGAACGCCGTCATGGACCAGTTCCGCGCCATGGCGCTGCGCGTGCTCGTGTCCACAGATCTCACAGCCCGCGGCATCGACGTCGACCAGGTCAACTTTGTGGTCAACCTCGACCTGCCGTGCGACCCGGCGACCTACCTGCACCGCGTCGGCCGCACGGGCCGCTTTGGGGGCAAGATACGTAGCTTGTGAGGTTCCGACTTGTGGGCAGGATGTTGTCTAACCGCGGGTCCGTATCGTGTCGCAGCACGGCCTCGCAGTGACGCTGCTGACCGAGAACGAGGTCGAAGGCGTGCGGCTGCTGCGCCGTGTGTTCCGGATGGCGGTCGACGAGCTGCCGACGCCCGCGCCGCGCGACGTGCGCAGCTACGTCATGGGCGACAGCGTGGCGACGACGCGTGACGAGGAAGAGCCCAGCGAAGAGATTGACGAGACCGACCACACGAAGACGGTGGCAATTGACGACAACGACGTTGAAGAAGAGAAAAAAGAGGAAGTGGAGCTCTTTGACGTTGAAGAGGGCGCGAGTGATGGTCCCGTCGTCTCGGTTGAAGAAGAGGAAGCCGGAGCAGCCGGCCGGCCGGAGCCCCTCGAAGCCGCGATGATCCGTGACGCATCCGCTGGAACCAGAGCGACCACGCGATGTCGAGAGAACGACGAGAACGCACGGAGCCATGCGTCAGTGGGTGCCGTCGCGTCGTGGGAGGAGCGCTGCTACTCACAATGGCTCCGGTTACTGTAGTTATGACGGGTCAGGAATCTTTGCAACGTAACCCCGAAGCTTCAGAACAGCATCCTGCTAAGTCCGATCTGCAGTCACTTCAGGTTTTTGTCACCTTGTTTTATGGACCGTTTCTTCCACCTTTTTCTTCTGGTATGGTTTTCCATTTCGCGAATTTTTGCCCGAAAAATACACGCGATCCCACACTTTCGCCGAGGAGAAAGGGGAACCTTCGAGATTTCCGGGAGGTTGAGTTAACGTAATTTTGGCTATTTGGGGGCCCTCCTAGCGTCTTTTTCGGTCGCCAACAGCCGCTTTTTCTCGGCCACGCCCTTCCGCCGGCGGGCAGACAGAGCGCCTCAGTCACTTGAAGCGGCCGGGTGTCGGCGTGGGTGTCTGTGTGCGTCTGTGTGTGTGTGTCGGCTCGTATTTCCCCATCGCGCCGGCGACGACGCAAAGAGGCGGACGCTCTCCCCCCCCGTGTCTTCGTCTTGGAAACAAAAAAAAAATAAAGCAGTCAGTTGGATCGAACAACCGACTGTTGCTGCCGTCGCCCGCGCCATCACATCCACAACGACCACGACGGAGCCCCACGGCCACCGCACCATGACCGGCAAGCGCGAGCAGGAGCGCGCGCCGTTCGCGACGCCGCTGCCCGAGTACGCGACGCCCAAGCGGGCCGTGCGCCGGTCTGTTCCCGCGACGACCAAGGCGCCGCACGACCACCGCTTCAGCATCAGCCGCACGTCCGTGGGCAGCCCGACGTCGAGCGCGGCCACGAGCCCGCGCTGCTCGACGCCCTCGTGCGCGCCCGACCAGGACCTCATCCTCAAGGTCGTGCTCATCGGCGACTCGGGCGTCGGCAAGTCGAACCTCGTGGCGCGCTTCGCCAAGAACAAATTCCAGCCCGCGACCAAGCAGACCGTCGGCTTTGAGTTTGCGACCAAGACCGTCCGCGTCGGCGAGCGCCGCTTCAAGGCCCAAGTCTGGGACACGGCCGGCCAAGACCGCTTCCAGTCGCTCACGGCGGCCTACTACCGCAACGCTGTCGGCGCAATGATCGTCTACGACGTGACCAACCGCGCGTCGTTTGAAAACGTGGGCAAATGGCTCGCGCAGGTCCACGAACACTCGCACGAGAACCTCGTGGTCGTGCTCGTGGGCAACAAGTGCGACCTCGCGCACTTGCCCAACACGCGCCAAGTGTCGACGATGGAGGCCGCGCGCTTCGCAGCCGCCCACTCGATGGAGTTTGTCGAGACCTCGGCGCTCGACGCGACCAACGTGCTCGACGCCTTCAAGCGGATCATCGTGCCCGTGGGGCGCCTGCTATCGCCGTCCGACCATGCGCACAACATTGTGCGCCTTCCGCCGGGCTGGCGGCGCGTGCTCTCGCGCACTCGGTACGTGACAAGCCTGTAGGTTCCAGCAAGCCACCGAGATTTGGCGCTAATGATGCTACGTGTCTGTTGTGTATTCTAGGCCCGGAGAGTACTCGTATGAGAACCAGTACACCCGGGAGCGTATCGCGTTCGCGCCGAAAGAGCCCGCCAAGCCGTCTCAGCAGAGCTTCCGCGTGTCGGGCTCGATTGGCAGTCCGTCCAGAGCCACCGTGACGCGTGAGAGCCTCCAGTTGCAGCACCAGAAGGCCTTCTTGGCGCAGAATCAGTCGCAGCAGTGCGGCTCATGCAACGTGTGCAGCATCATGTGATGCTCCGGGACGTTTCCCGCTTGCATCATGATCGTCCTCATCCCCCACTATGTTTCGCCGAACCAGAAACACAGACACGTAACCCCCTCCCATCATTTGCGACCCGAGAAGGCGGATCCAACGTCAGCGCGCGTTGCCCCTCTCCCATCTCCACTGCTACCAACCGAGGCGCATCAGTCGCCACACCACAAGGCCACTGGTGGTCCATCACGCGTGAGTGTTGCGTTGCACCTGTCGAATGCCGTTTAATTTATTATTCCGTTTGGGTCCCACGCGTTCTCTCTCCATCTCTGTTCGCTCCTACTGTCATCATCCACGCTGCTTCATTCGAAAGTACACAGGATGGATTTGAAAGTGGAGCTATGCATTATAACTTCGACACTCACTTGCGCTTGAGCGCAAAGAACGCCACGGCCACAGCTGCGACAACCACCGACGCGGCCGCGATCTTGCCTTGCGTGGTGTTTAGCGACCACACCGACGCGCTAGCCGCCTTCGCCGTCGACGCCTTCTTCTTGTGCTTGGAGGTGGTCGAGGTCGAGGCCGCCGGCACACTCGCTCTCCGCTTGTCGGTTGTGTTCTTGACAAGCGTCGCGACCGCCTCCGTGGCGTTGTCCGAGATCACCGAGCGCGTTGGCAGCTTCTCAAGCGCCTTCAACAGCTCGTGCTGCTCGATCTCCGCCTCTTCCACGCCGAGCGCCTTGGAGACCACGGGCAAGAACTTACCATAGTGGGCCGTACCGACGACGACAACCGCGGCGTCCGGGCGGTTCGCGAGATGCTCAAAGCCAAAGCGCTCGGCAGCCGCCGCGCCAATGGCCGTGTGCGGGTCGAAAAGGTAGCCGTGAACCTTCTTGTACTCGCTGATGGTGGCGTTCACGTCGCCCTGGAGAATCGCGTACGAGCCCATCTCTTCCTGAGCCTTTTCGAGTAGCTCGCCCGTGATCGTGAGCTCGCCAGTCTTCTCGAAGTCCTGCATCCAGCCACGGAGCACGTCCGGGTTTTCGCCCGAAAGCGCAAACAAGTATCGCTCAAAGTTGCTCGAGACGCAAATGTCCATGGACGGCGACGAAGTGTGCTGGATCTTGTGGCGGTGGTACTTGCCCGTGCTGAAGAAGCGGTGGAGAATGTCGTTCTCGTTGGTCGCGACGACGAGCTTCTCGATGGGGATACCGAGCTTCTTGGCGTAAAAACCGGCGAGGATGTCGCCAAAGTTGCCCGTGGGCACGGCAAACGACACATGCTCGACGCCCTGCTCCTTGAGGCGGAAGTACGCGTACACATAGTACACGATCTGCGCGAGGATGCGCGCCCAGTTGATCGAGTTCACTGCGCCAAGCGAGTACTTCTCCTTGAACGCGGCATCCGCAAACAGGTCCTTGACGATGGCCTGGCAGTCGTCAAACGTGCCGCGGACCTGCACATTGTGGATGTTCTCGTCGAGCACCGTCGTCATCTGGCGCTCCTGGATCTGGCTCACGCGGCCGTGCGGGAAGAGGATAAACGCCTCAATGTTCTCCTTGCCGCGCAGTCCGTAGATCGCCGAGCTGCCCGTATCGCCCGAGGTCGCGCCGACGACAGTAATGGCGTGTTTGGGCTCATTCGGCGCCTTACCCGCGTTCTTACGCTTGAGGAAGAACTCAAAGAGGTTGCCCAAAAACTGGAGCGCAATGTCCTTGAAGGCAAACGTCGGGCCGTGGAAGAGCTCGAGCACGAAGAGCTGGTCCGTGACCTTGACCACGGGCGCTGTCTCGTGGTGGCGGAACGTCTTGTCGTTGTAGCTCTTGTGCACGAGCGACTCGAGCTCGCTCGTCGAGATCTCGCTCTCGTCAATGAAGAGGCGCATGACCTTGATGGCGAGCGCCTGGTACGACAGCTTGGCCCAGTGCTTAAGCGCCTGCGGGGGCAGCGTCGGGAACTGGTCGGCCTCGGGCAGCAGCAGACCGCGGTCGGCCGCGAGTCCCGTGAGCACGGCCTGCTCGAACGAGAGGCCGCGGACGCCGCCGCGCGTGCTACGGTACTGGACCATGGTGCCGAGGGAGGACGGGGATGGATGGCCGAAGGGGAGAGGAGGAAGACGAGGAGGAGTCGGTGGTTGCGCAGATCCGTGAATGGCGAGCGGAGGGGGAGCCGCTCGCTCGCTCGCTGGAGGATCGTGTCACGCCAGAGCAGACCCAGAGACAGAGAGCGCGAGAGTGTGTGTTTGCGCAGTTGCTCATCTCCCCACCAGACCAGAAGAAACTTCAGGAGCTCCACGGTACCTTCGCGCGACACGCAACTCTGTGTTGAAGTAAAATTACAGATCTAGAAGCAAGAAAGGGATAATATTTACAGATACCACGTATGGCTACACGTGTCGTGTTGGCGTCGTATCCGGTATCTCTTGGCTCGCCGTGTCTTGGCTCGCCGTGTCTTCGGATGTGTGGGGCAAGCAGGGGGAGGGAGCGAGGGTTTCCGGGCAATGTTTTCGCAGCGAGAGCGAGGTCCCGGGACCGTTTCTACTGCGGTACTCGCGTATGCGTCTCTCCAGGTGAGTCGCCAAGCGCGAGCTTCTTGTTGGGTGGGCCTTGCTGGTATCATCTCGGGTCATGGCTTGGAAATGCGAACTCTTGATTTCACCGTCCGTGGGGCTTATTTTGGGGGGACGGGCGCTCATGGATCGGAAGTGCGAACCATTACATCCACGTGGTAAGAAATTCAAGAAGTGCCGTGGCTCTTGCGTGAGCTCCCCACCGTTGAGATGCCCCGGGGAGCCAACGACACTACGGTCGACCCATTCCCTCATCAAAGTGCGCTCATAGCAACTTGGCTCTCTCGGTGCATGCAACAGCAGACCAACCAATCGGAAATATAGTGCGTGACCGGTTAGCCCAGGTTGCTGAGCTCCGAATTCGACGGGATCGCGGGGCGATGCAGCATGAGGACACCACGTTCGGGGCTATCGTCGATGAGTTGTTCTATTGACAGATACCCGCTTTGGCTACATTGCGTCAGCATCGTCAGTCGCGCTTGGCGCGTGTTCACCTGGCACTTCTGTGTCCTCCGGTGTTGTCGCAGCAGCGTCGTCAACTATCTGTTCTATGTCTTCTGAGCTCTGATCACGCGCCACTGCCGTGTCACTCGAGACCTCTTCCACGTACGTCGATGGGAAGATCCCGCGCGTGCCGTCGCAGCTCTCTCCCAGCCACCACTCACCGTTCTCGTTGGACAGCACGCGGATCAACTCGCCTGCAATCAGGTTCAATTCGTCTGACGACTCGGCCACAAAGTCGTGCTTTGCCCGACATTGAATGATATTTGAGGTCGTCGATGACGACATTGGACGCGTGGGCGTGGCTGCTCGGCTAGCTGAGTCCGATGGAGGATCAGAGTCATCGTTCGGATCTCGCTCCACCGAGCGTTTCCGATACTGTCGTGAGGATTGCCGAGGTGACAGGTGGGCATTGTAGTTTCTTGCACCGGCGGGCGGCGGAACAGGACTAGCTGCAGGCTCCGCACTGTCTGTGTCGTCGGCATAGCTTAGCCTGAGATGCTGTTTGCGCTTCGTCGTACTACGGGGTGGGCTCGCGACACCGCCACCCGAGCTCGTACACCTCCACTGCATTAAGGTGCCGTCATCGCCACCCGTGGTGAGAATGTACCGATCGTTGAACGAAAAGCACACTGACGTGATGAGCGACGAGTGTGCGTGGTACGTTCGACACTTGGAACCACGCGGGACTGGCCAGCGGAAGAGCCGCAGTGTGTTGCGATTCGCAACTGCGATAAGCTCATCCGTTTCGTCCGCCATCTCGCTACTGGATTGTGCACCAGGCTGAAGTTCACGCTTTGACCCGGAGGTCGCCACGGCGGCAATATCCACTAAGTTTGACGCGTCCTCATTCCATATTCCGGGCGTTGCCCAGCCGAAGACGCATGTCCACTTGACCCATTGAGTATCTCGCACTTGAAAACTATCCGTGATCTGCTTCATCACGCCGTTTGAACGCGACCAGAACAACACCTCTCCGTCTGCGGCATTGCTCTGTAACACTTCACCCTCAGCACTCCATGTGAACTGCACGACGGCGCTTGAGTGACCTTCACACACGTGGAGTTTCTTATACCCCTTCGTCACCTCATACACGTAGATGTACGTGTCTTTTGCACCGACGGCAAGGACACTGCCGTTTGGGTCGTATTTGACTTGTGTAACACAAGGAGCGACACTCCCGAGCATGGCTGAAGAGGCATCCATGATAGAAGCAGAACTGGAAACTGACACATGAGCCTTAATTCGTTTGCGCTTGATGATCCGCAAATCGTTGTACGACAGAATGATTAGCTCGCCATTGCTCAGACCGACAACGATCTCGTCGCCGAATGGATGGAACTCCATGCACGTTGGCTTCGGGCTGCTCGGATGCAGAGGAGGCTTCTCGCTGCTGATAAAGAGTCGCTGCTTGCAAAAATGCTTTCGCAGGTCCCACAGACTGAGGTAGCCATCGTACGACATCGTTGCGACTTCCTCTTTCGTTGGATGACAACTTGCCGACGCCATACAACCCGTTCGTGCCTCAAAAACCAGACTCCATTCACCTGTCACAACATTCAGCTCCCAGATGCAATTGTTGCTCGTCCCGACCAGAACGCTTTTGCCGTCATCCTTCCACGCAACACTTGTCGGCTTTGGTTGACCAGCCGATCCACCACTACTGGACAACAAAGCTGTATCATCTGGGAACTGAGTTGGTAGGCGAAAGACTTTTGTATCCTGATCCAGCGGAGCGAGAGAATGTTGCCCCTCGCTGAAGGAGCCACTCAACGGAGTGAACACTCCTTGTGTACTGACGCCTGGTACTCGAACTGCCTGCGTCATACGGCATTTCCACAGCATGAGGCATCCATCGGCACCACTAGACACGATCAAGTTGTTTTTCTTGCAGAAAGCAAGCTGGTACGCGCAGCCTTGATGTGCCAACGGTCCCGCGTATTTTAGCTCTGCTAGTCTTGCATGGAGTGATGCAGAGTTGGGCTTCAATTGCAAGCGCTTGTGGAGTCCATCAATCTCGATCTGAGTTTGCTTGGAAATCTTGAACCGATTACCAGTCTCCACATCGTGGGGCACCAGCTCTACTAACCGCGCCGTCGGTTCGTACATAATTTTTTCCAGAACAAGCTCATTGATGTCGGCATCAGAGTACTCATCCGGGATTTCCCACCATTTAGCCGGCTCCTTGCCGCGATCTTTCTCCGGAACATCGTCCACGTCTAGGCCGCGACGAGGTTGCCAAAAAACACAGAGATCACCTTTCGCTGTTCCAGCGATTATTCGACCTATGGTGTGGTCGTTTGCATTCGACGCAATCAATTCTTTAGCCTCATCGTCGTACACATACAACGGAGGAGAGTCGTCGACAAATGTGATGCTTGTGAAGTCTTGGACATCGAGTCTACCATGGAAGGACGGTACATTTCCTTCGAGTTTCCACATCTTTTCGTGAGGTGTCGGTGGCCGTAGGCGTACCGGCCCCCCAAAAGATGATCCGTAAAATGCACTCTCTTCGCTTTCTTCGTGTGATGGCGCAACGTACTCGGTCTTTGTCAATGTCCAAAAGCGGATGTGGCGAACGCCACAGCTCACCAGCGTATAGCACACATCGTCATCCTGCAGTGCCTGACCCGGCCGCTTCCCACGCTTAACCTCTGGTCGGCCGTACGCCTGGAACGGATTAAAGGCTATCGTATGGACACGAAAGCTGTGCCCCCGCGCCGTCACAAGCATGGTTTGCTCCCGCCAGTCGTGGACACAAATTGTGTTGTACATGTCACCACCGAGTGATGCGACGAGTTTACCGTCGTGCGAAAAGCTAATCGAGCGCACAGAGACGGAGTGGCCTTTGAGGCAGGCAAATCGTTTGCCTAGTTGGTCTTCATTGGCGTCCCACACGAGCACGAACGTTTCTCGGCCGGCCTGCCCCGTCGCAACAATGTGCTGATTAGGGTGGATGGAAGCACACGTCACTTGGTTTGTGTGTTCCCGGAAATATCGCTGCGAGTTGGTTTGACGGGTGTACAGTACAACAACCGACGACGTGAACCACAAGATTTCTCCCGTCGAGAGATAAAAGACGCTGGTCGAAGTACTCGTGATAGACGAAGATGAGCTCGAAGCGTTGGTTTGCGAAAGGTTTGTGCTGGCACTCGAGCCGTGGTTGACACCATAAACAAACTCCAATTCTAGTGATGTCTGAGGTGCTGGTTGCGGCGCCAATAGTGGTGAGCTATTAGTGTTTGTGGACGAGTCGCCTTCGTCGTACATGCTTGGGGCAAAAACGTTGCTTCGGCACTGCGGATACCGCACTATCGCCTTCTCGTACATCATTTGCTTCTGCTGGTTTGCGAGCAAAGACTGCAGTCCGTCCACTCGCTTCTCAATAGTGGCAACACGAGGCAGTCGCTTGTCTGCGGATGCAAACCACAATGTGAGAAGCGGGTAGGATTGGTCTAACTAGCCATCGCAAGTGCTACGCACCGAATACAATCTTGCCACCTGCGTTCCGTGCGTCAGAGGGGACGCCCTCTGCCGGTGGGAGTGTGCCACTGATGTTCCGGTTGAGCTGCTGCTGCAACTTCTTCCTGGCTTTCAAACCGCTCAGTCTACGAGAAAGCCGTTTGGTTAGTTATTCCAGCGCATCTAGTTCGAGGTATGCTAGTAATTATCTCACCTTGGGAGCTTTGAAGGCGACGTCGGAGCAATATTGCTGTTGGTGACGACCGGGTGGACCGCCGTTGGGCCTGTCGGGTAGATCTCACGGGCCTTGCCGACGCTCTTCATCCACGAGCGCTTCGCCTGCACGTTGAACGTCAGCTCCTCGAACTCTTTCAGCACTTTGGTCATCTGTGATTTCATGGTGTCGAGCATATCGTTCCGCGTCTTGAGCTGCCGGTCGATCTCGCCCGACACGAGGTCCGTGAGCTGCTCCATCTCGAGGTCGTTGTCGCCTGTTGCACGCCACCATTGAAGCGTGTCAGACCACTCCATTAGGAGACCACGTGGGCCCGGCGCGTACCCATCTTTGAAGTCGGAGCTTTACGTCGTGCACTCCTTGTCCGCTGCGTGTGAGCTGCTCGTGCCCGTCCCGAGCTCCTGTTCCGCATGACGCTTCGCCGAGGTCAAGAATAGTCTGGATAGTGCCCTCCTTGAAGTCACTCAATCGAGGGTTATTGCTCATTCCGATTTAGTGTGTTCCACACCATCTCAGAAATATCCACCCAAACTTCCCACAACCGAGATCCAACCCACTCACTCGGCGAATTTTCGGCTTAAAGGAACCAAGGGAAAGAAAGCGAACGCCAAGGGAAACGCGACGACGATGCCGGGCCAGGACGAGCGCATTTCGCTCTTGCTCGACAAGGTACGCGGCGCGTGCAATACAGCGCGTTGAGGCGCATCGAACGGTGTGCTTACCGTCCACTAACAATGGCTGTGGGCTTTGGTAGACGACCGACTATGACAAGGACGAGCGGTACATGGCGACCTCGGACCTCTGCAACGAGCTCAACAACAACGTTGAGCTCGGCGCGTACCTCGAGGCCAAGTGAGTAGCAGGATGAGAGTTTGTGTCAGCGATCATGGAGCAGGGGAGTGGTGATACTAACGCGAGTTGTGCACTCTGTAGAGTCTGCGCGGCTGTGCTGAAGCAACTCGATGACAAGTCGAACGATGTGCAGTCCATTGCCGTCAAGTGGTGGGTACTCTGTTCGGCGAATGCGTTTCTAGACCGTATCGCTGATTTTGTGGGTTTGGTGTGGTCGCAGCATTGGCATTCTGGTGACGAAAGTGCAGGACTCGCAGGTTGCCGATATCTGCAAGAAGCTCAGCGAGCTGATCCTCACCGGGAAACCCGAGTTGCGCGACATCTACGCTATCGGCTTGAAGACCATCCTGGCCGACGTCTCGCCCAAGACCGGCGCCCTCGTGGCTACCAACCTTTGCGAGCGTTTGGTGGCGGGCATTTCGAAGGACGCTGACACTGGTGTGAAGGCGGAGACGCTCGATATCCTGACCGACTTGCTGCGCCGCTTTGGCCACGCGTGCGCGACGGAACACGAACGTATCATGAACTTGCTTGTCGTGCAGCTCACTGACGCATCGCCTCTTGTGCGCAAGCGTGCAACGGCCTGTGTTGGGTCGCTCGGTGTGATGGCCTCGGACCCTCTTCTCACGCGCCTCATCGACCATCTCATCAACGGCATCAAGACCAAGACCGATGCTGCGGATCAGCGTACCCTCATTCAAACGGTTGGGACGCTTTCTCGCTCAGCTGGACACCGTCTCGGAAACCACCTGGACGCGATCATCCCTATTCTTGCGGACTTTTGTGGCGATCCGGACGATGAATCCATGCAGAATGAATCTTCGGACGAGCTACGCGAGAACTGTTTCCAAGCGTTTGAGAGTTTTGTCGTGCGTTGCCACAGCGGCATCACACCTCATATCGAGCGAATCCTGAAGCTTGTCGTTCAGTTCAGCAAGTACGACCCCAACTATAACTACGGTGACACCGATGAAGAGGATATTGAGTCAATGGAAGACGATGAAGACGAGTACAGTGATGCCGATGATGATGGAGACTATAGCGACGACGATGACACGAGCTGGAAGGTGCGCCGTGCGGCCCTGCGAGTGATCGCGGCGTTGATCACAACACGGGAGGAATTGCTTGAATACCTGTACACAACGACAAGCCCTCTTCTCATCTCTCGTTTTAAGGAGCGCGAGGAGAACGTGCGCGTGGACGTATTCAACGTGTTTGCCGAGTTGCTTGGAGCAACCCGCAAGGCATTGCCCATCGACGGCCACCCTCCGTCACATGCTATTCGCACCTGTCTCCAACAGCTTCAGCAGAGAACCAAAGCCATCGTGCAAGCAGCCAATAAGCAGTTCGGCCCCAAGGCGTCTGTGCCCTCTCGATGTGCTGTTCTTGCGCTCCTTACTGAGCTCACACTAGTTTTGCGCGGCGAACTGGGCGAGTATGTTGACGTCTTGATGCCAAACCTCCTGCGTGCGGCTGAAGACAAGCACTCCGACCTCAAGCTTGAAACGATGGTGTACTTGCGTCTTCTAATTGATTCTCACAAGGCCGCTCCATTCACGAAGCACATGCAATCGCTCGTCACCGTTTCGTTGAAAGCGGTCGGTGGTGACTGGTACAAGACTGTGGCCAAGGCACTCGGACTCGTCGAATCACTTGTGCACGTCATCCGCCCTGATGAAGGTGGCGATCCAGCTCTTGTGAAGAAGTACGCACTTCCTCTCTACGACGGTGTTCTACCGAGTTTGAAGGCGCACGATATTGACCAAGAGATCAAGGAGGCTACCATCAGTTGCGCCGGACAGTTGGTTGCTCGCACGGGTGATGAACTTGGCGCTCGTGTGAACGACGTTTTCCCGGTTCTGATGGAACGCCTCAACAATGAGATTACTCGTGTCCAGAGCATGAAGGCCATTGCTGCGATTGCCCGCTCGCCACTCAACATCGACTTGAGCCCAATCCTTGCGGGTGCGATATCCACTTTGTCGCAGTTGCTCCGTCAACAATCACGTACGCTCAAGCAAGCTACCCTCAATGCACTTAACGACCTCGTCGTCCATCAAGGCAACTCAATCAAGCCTGAGCTCTTGGCGGAAGTCGTTTCAGACGCTTCAGCCCTCCTTGTGGACAGTGATCTGCAGCTGTGTCGTCTTGGTATCACGCTCATCTCGAACGTTCTGAAGGCTAACCCTAGTGTTGTGTCTTCGCCTGCGGTCCAGCAGAATGTGCTCGGAAACATTATTGTTCTCGCCCAGAGTGCGATGATCCAGGGTGCAACGCTCGAAGCTCTGAAAGGCTTCTTTGGCCAGCTGACTGAGCTCTCTGGTTTTGCCGCATTGTTTGCAGCGCTGACGGCCCCAACTGGCGATCTATCTCGCCAATCGACAGTTAACGTTGCCCGCTGCATCGCATCTGTATGCTTCGCCGCATCTGCTGATGATCGTCACGGTGCATTTACAAAGTTCGTCTCCGAAATTCAGCAGCCAAGCTCGGAGAAGAACCGTGTACTTGCACTTTACTGCTTGGGTGAGTTCGGCCGAGTGATCTCCATCACTGACAGCAGCTACCCTGATGTAAAGCCGGTCATTCTTGAGAACTTCAAAGCACCGGCCGAGGATGTGAAGTCTGCTGCTGCATATGCGTTGGGCAGCATTTGTGTTGGTAACAAGGCAGAGTATCTCGAACTTATTGTCCGTGGTTTGGAACAAGGCGATAACTCGTACTTGCTCCTGACTGCTCTGCGCGAAGTGATCTCCCACCACGGCACAAGCGTTGACGATGGATTCTCCGTGTACATTGACCGTGTGCTGCCGGTCCTGAAGACACTCAGTGATCGCGAGGAAGAAGGCGTTCGTAACCTTGTCGCTGCTTGCCTCGGACGACTTGCAGTAACTGATTCGACCAAGCTCGTACCGGTGGTCCTAGAGCTGACAGGTTCGTCCTCAGTTCATTCTCGTTGGACGGGAGTGACTAGTATCAAGAACACCGTGACGGCGACATCCACCAGTGGAAACACTGCTGCAGTGAGTGCGTTGTACGCGGACGTGACACCTTTCGTGAAGGCACTTGAAGACGAAGACCTTGCTGTCCGTAGAGCCGCGCTCCTTGCGCTCAACACAACTGCGCATCACCAATCCACGTTCTTGGCGCCTCACACTAAGGAGAAGATTTTCCCTGTCCTTCTCAAGGCCGCTGAAGTCAAGATGGAACGCGTTGTGGATCTCGGCCCTTTCAAGCATAAGGTTGATGATGCCCTTCCGTTGCGTAAGGCAGCGTATGCATGCGCAGACACCTTGCTTGACGTTCTTCCCCAGCATTTGGAAGTCAGTGTTCTCTTTCCGTACTTGCAGATTGGATTGAAAGACCAAGATGACGTGCAGACACTTTGCCACCAGATCGTCATCAAGATCTGCACGCTCAAGCCTGGTGTTATCGTTGGATCGCTTGACTTGATCCTCGAACCGCTCGAAAAGACAGTGAACAAGAAAATCAAGGAAGACCAAGTCGGCACTGAGGTCGAGCGCACGAAGGATTTGATCCGCAGTGCCCTTCGTGTGGTTGAGGCGCTCAGCCAGGTGCGCGACACGGAAACGCATCCCAAATTCCACGCGTTCCATGAAAGTATCAAGAAGAACCCTTCCCTCGCAAAGCTTGTCGAGGAAGTCAAGAGCGAATGAGTACGCTCTGTAGCTCCATTGGATATGCAGTGATGGGGAGTTCACTATTGTCGTTTGTAGGCTCTCTCCTGTCTTCACAATTCATCCACTGTTGGTCTATGATGGATTGTTTCCTGCATCTTCTTCGCCTTACGCTTGGATTTCTTGGGTTTGCCCTTTTTGGACTTGTTGAGCAGGCCCGTCGGCCCAGTGCTCTCCTGATCAACTGCATCATTGCGCGTGTACGTCTTGCTGTTCCACTCATACGTTACGACTTCATGCTGTTGACGCAGAAAGAGTCGCAACTCCCTTACGAATAAACCTCTTTGCAGTCCAACTAGCAGTTTCGACGCCTCGATCTCATAGATATTGACGTCCACGCCGCCATTCCAGAGCATCTATTCCGTTCAACACACATGGCAATCAGCGCACGGCAGCACAAACAGCCCAGATAAGCCGCGCACACACCTCCTTCCAGCGACTGGCCAGCTCGCTGAGTGGCTCCCTCGTGTCCAAAGTCACGAACACCATCTGTGGACCCATTGCTTTGGCTTCCGGTGGCGACCTATAAGCAGTCTCAAGATGAGCTAGGTTCGTGCCGCGTAGCTCGCCTGATTAGTGGTCAGTGGCCGATCCACCTACATGGCGCTCAGCCGGTCGTACTGGTCGTCTGCGGGGGATCGCACTTCGTGCGGCGCGTCGTTTGCCTCCCATGACTTCTCCAGTGCGTCATAGTCGATCTCCTTGCGCTGCGCCGCGTCGACCACCACCGCGAGTGCCGCCAGCAAGGTCACTATTACGAGCGACTGCGCGATCCTCCAACGGCATCTCCTGTGCCGCCCGTACTCCATGGCCAGGAGATCGGATACACCTGCACACCCGAGTCGTTCAATTCTTTTCGCTGGTCACCAAGTCGGTGAGATGCCGAGCAAAGATTCCCAACCAATCTGAGCCGACGGAAACGCGACCTTTCCGGGCTATTTTGGAAAGATCGGGCTCCTCGTGAACGCACGCATCCAGGCACAAGCTATTATTTCCTGGTGGAAAGGTGGCCATGGTAGGAGAATCAGGCCTCTCTCGCCAGCGCTGGCGTTGCGCTGGCGCAGATATTGGGACTCCCAGGGTTAAAGGCTTCATCCGTGACAACGCACTGCTCAATTGCCCAAGTTCTACCGCCGCATGGTCATCATGAGCCAAGTACTGTCGGCACGCGAAGAGCCTATCGTTGACGATGACCGCATGCAACAGCAAGAGCAAGACGACGAGATTAGCGGTGGCACAGGTGAAAGTGTACTCATGCATGCGTCCTCGGCACGCACACACTTTGCACTGCAACTCCGCGACATCGTGTCGGCGAGTCCCGATCGTGAGCGGCGAGTGCCGTCATCGCCATTCGATCAGCTGAAGTCGCCGTTGCGGGTCGCCCAGGAGAGCTCAACCGCCGAATCGAGTCCACAAGTACAGCTTCAGCTACAAGTTCAGGTGCGCAGACAAGCTCTGTGGGCACGGCGATTCGGCTGGAACTTACGTGAGGGTCATTTGTGTGTCGCCTGAGCAGAAATTGAAGGAGGCACTTCAGGTGATGCGCGTGGAAAAGGACACAGAGATCGCCTTCTTACGTGAGCAGCTCGCACAACAGCGCAACTCGGAGAATCCGTTCTCCACCTTGAGCGACGGAGGAATGACGACGCCCAGCGGCAAAACCACGTGTGCTCCACCTCGTCCACGACTGGTGCCCTGGATGCATTCCATCACGGAGCGTGGTGACATCCAGACTAGCCGTCTCGGCCGCCACGCGAGTCTCAAGTCCGCACGCGCGCTCACGGAGCTCCAGAAGGACCAGCAGACAACCCACGGTGCGCGCCCAGGGGTCGCTCTTGCCGAGCGTATGGCCGCAGCTTTTTTGAACCCAGTACTCTCGCTGCCGTACTTGCACTCGATCCAGTTTGGCGCTGACCTTGTCGAGCTGAGCGCACATGTCGGTGCACTGCTCGAGGCCGAGTCACGATGTCTCTCGCTCGCGAGCCCCGTCTACGTGTTCGGCGATCTCCACGGCAACTTGAGCGACCTGACATTCTTTGAGCAGCATCTCTGGCGCTTCGGCCTCGGACTCACGGCCGGCACTTTCCTGTTTTTGGGCGACTATGTGGACCGCGGTGCGTCGTCTCTCGAATGTGTCGCGTATCTCTTCGCGCAGAAGCTGCTACACCCACACAAGGTGTTCTTGCTGCGTGGCAACCACGAGACGCGCGCTGTGAACGGGCTCGAACACTACTATGGGAGCGGTTGCTTCCTCTCGCAGTGCCGTGCGCGCTTTGGTCGTGACGAAGGGTATATCGTCTGGCACCAGATCAACCACGCATTCGACCGCCTGCCACTGGCCGCGACCATTGACGACGCAGTCTTTTGCGTGCACGGCGGGATTCCGCGCGCGATGCCGAGTGCGAATGGTAGCGAGCCACGCGTCGCTTCGATCCGCCGCCTCCCGACCACGGCGCCTATGGACGTGCTGGACAAGAAGTTCTACGACAACAACCCGCAGTTGCGCATGGTCAGCGATATGCTATGGGGGGATCCGGTTCGAGAGGAGCAGGAAGCCCTAATGGACCCTCTCACGGGCTTTGGGCAGAGCGTGCAGCGCGGCGGTAGTGCCGTGAGCTTTGGTGCCAAGGCTATCTCAGACTTTTTGGAGTCGCACGCGTTTTCGTACATCCTGCGTGCCCACGAGGCGAATCTTGACGGCGTTGCCGTCGCCAAGAGCGCACAGGTGATCACGATCTTCTCGACTTCGAAAGACCACGCGCTGGGCGACGACGCGACCTGCGGCTGCGTGCTCGTTGACACAGACCGCATCGCCGCGATCAACAGTGCGGCCGGCGGGCAACATCACGGTGTGCGGCGTAGACGCAGTGTGACGACGTTGCAACCAGGCCCGGGCCACGTTTCCTCCACGGCGACTTGTACTGGGTCGGCAGTGGTGCTGACGCCAACGCGTGGGGCCGCTTCGCCAACGATTGCATCCACGCGGGCGGCGTCACGCGATGGTGGTGACGCGACTAATAGTCATAGCACGGAAGCGCCATTACCAATGGCACCTCTGGCCGGTGCTTCATCACCCGTCGCAGCCTCTCGCCGACAAGCAGCAGCAGCGGCCACGCACAGAGGGCGCAGTGGCCATGGCGATCAGGAAGAATCGGACTCGACTGATGACGAAGCTCCATCGACGCGGTCCGCGAGTAGCAGTCGAGATGGCAGTAGTAGAGGTAGTGGAACTGGCGGCAGCGCCATGGCCGCGCGGCGGTCCCGCAGCTGCACGCAAGCGGCGGTAGGCGACGACAACAACCAGTCAGAGGACTAAGCAGGTCAACATACCACTTGCCCAACGTTTGTCATTCCTGTGGATTGAATCATGGCAGACAACAAAATACGACCAACGAGAACGAGGAAGAAAGAGTGGGGAATTCAAAGCAGTGAGTGTTTTCGCGCGCTTACTTCTTCGGGTCGAGCTTGAGCTGCTTGCGCACCTGCATCTTGAAGTCCGAGATCTCGCCTTCGTACACGCGGATCTTCTGGTTCTCGACGATCCAAATCTCCTTGGCGACCTGCGAGATGAGGCGCATGTCGTGCGACACGAGCAGCATGCCGCCCTTGAAGTTGTTGATGGCACGCGCGAGCGCGTCGATCGACTCCATGTCGAGGTGGTTCGTCGGCTCATCGAGCAGCAGCATGTGCGCGTTCTGCTGCGCCATGTAGGCGAACACGACGCGGCTCTTCTGGCCGTCCGAGAGCTGGCCCATGATCTGGGTCTGGACCTCGCCCGAGATGCCGTAGCGGCCCAAGTACGAGCGCACGTCCTCGACCGACTTGCCCGGCATCATCGAGCGGAAGTACTCGAGCGGGTTCTTGGTGAGATCGAGCACGTCGACAAAGTGCTGGCTGAAGCGCGCGACGCGGAGCTTGGTGTGCGGGCGCACGTTGCCCTCGACCGGCACGATGTCGTTGGTGATGAGCTTGAGCAGCGTGGTCTTGCCCGTACCGTTGGCGCCGACAAGCGCGACACGCGAGTCGAGGTCGAGGCCGAGCTCGACGCCCGTGTACAGCAGCGGCGCGCCCGGGTAGCCAAAGGCCACGTTCTGGAACATGAGCACCGGCGGCGGCAGCGGCTCCGGGTCCGGGAACTTGAAGTCACCCACGGCCTCCTTCTCAACCTTTTCCGTGAGACCCTCACGGACCATCTTGGCGAGCGTCTTTTCCTTGGACTGGGCCTGGCGCGCGAGCTTGGCCGAGCCGTGGCCGAAGCGCGCAATGTACTCCTTCATGTGCTTGATCTGGTCCTGCTCCCACTGGTACTTCTTCATCTGGTTCTCCTCCTTCTCGGC
This sequence comes from Pythium rishiriense, assembly GCA_023335895.1. Taxonomy (NCBI): domain Eukaryota; phylum Oomycota; class Peronosporomycetes; order Pythiales; family Pythiaceae; genus Pythium; species Pythium rishiriense. The sequence goes on along the minus strand of JAADVT010000097.1, from coordinate 933 downwards.
CTTGGTCTTGACGTACGTGTCGTAGTTGCCCGTGTAGTACTCGAGCTTGTGGGCCGTGAGCTCGATCACGTTGGTACACACTTCGTTCATAAACTCCTGCGAGTGCGAGATCATGAGCAGAATCTTTTTCCACTTGGACAGGTAGTCCTCGAGCCAGACCACGGCCTCCATGTCGAGGTGGTTGGTCGGCTCGTCGAGCAGCAGCAGCGTCGGCTGGATGAACAGCGCGCGCGCGAGCGCGATCCGCATGCGCCAGCCACCGCTAAAGTCGCGCGTCTTCTTGGCCATCATGGCGTCCGAGAACGTCAGGCCTGAGAGGATCGCGCGGGCGCGGAGCTCGGCCGTGTCGGCGTCCATCTCCTCGAGGCGCTCGTAAATGTCGGTGAGGCGCTCCGAGATGGCCGACGACGCGTCCTCGCTCAGCGACTCGTCGAGCATCTGCTCCGAGAGCTCGTCGGCCTCGGCCTGGAGCTTGTTGCGCTCCTCGTCGACCGCGAGCACGGCCTCGAGGGCCGTCATGTCGCTGGCCTCGATCTCGTGCTTGAGGTGGTAAATGTCGATCGAGTCGGGGATGGGCACGCCGCGCGCGCCGAGCACGTTCATAAAGGTCGACTTGCCCGAGCCGTTGCGGCCGATCAGCGCGTACCGGCGGCCATAGTTGAGCGAGATGGTCGTGTCCTCGATGAGCTTCTTGCCGTGGAACAGCAGCGAAAAGTTCTCGACGCTAATGTCCTTGAAGTTTTTGTGCACGGCGCGGACCGACTGCGAGCACGTCGTGATGATGCCCTCCTCGGCCAGGCGGTCGGCGAGCGACATGCCCTCGAGCGCCGCGGCCGTCTCGGCCTTCTTCTTCTCCTCGGCCGCGGCCTTGCGCTGGTCCTTCTTGCTCACGCGCTCCTTCTTCTCCTTCTTCTCCTTCTTCTCGCGCGGCGG
>JAADVT010000969.1:0-11975 GCA_023335895.1 Pythium rishiriense | reverse complement strand
CGTTTCCCCCACATCAAATGTCTCGTAGTGGAGCTGGTATGCGGGACGTGGCGAGCCCTGGGCGTACAACCGCCGATCGACAGCGTCGATTTGTGAATGGCAGTTTGAACAAGGCGAGGAATGATCTCCTCCGTCGTGTCGCTCAACGGGGGTCACGTCCGGCTGTCTCCACCGCTTCCAGAATCCAATCTTCTCAGTTGAAATGTGGTCAGCCTTTACTTCTCCCTCACGGGTTGCTGTGGTGGGTCTTTGTTTTGCATAGTATCCGCCAGGGTCAAGTGTTCACGATGTGGTTGCTGGGTTGTAGCATGGCGCGAGACTGCAGCCGTCGGTGCGTCTCCACAGCGCGTTGACGCGAACTACGTCGCGCGCCGTCGCCCCACCGCCAACTGCCATGACACTAGTGCGACCGTCTCTCCGTCACCAGCAGCAGGTGAGACGGAACCGCCAAAGATTGAGGCTTTTCGGTTGGATCTTACGTGTGTTTCTGTGTGACGGAAGCGTACGGCTGTGAGCAGTGGCGCCATGATGACGCACGTCAAGGCCTCGATGCACACGAACCCAGTTGCATGGTGGCTGTTTGGGTGTGCTGGTCTACTGGCGTCGACGCTTACGGTTGGAGCAGCGTCGCGGCTCACGCGCTCGGGGGCGTCGATGCTCTACTGGGTCCCGAAGGAATACCCACCGCACTCGGAGGACGAGTGGCAGAGGGAGTATGAGGTGTACGGCGATTTCGCGCACCGCCATCAGCGCAAGCCCATGGTGAGTTTACTTTACGCATGTCGATACGTGTGACGCAGAGTGACCCTTTTTTTTGGTTTTGTCTAGACGTACGAGGAGTTCCGTCGCAACTTCAAGTACGAACGCTTACACCGCCAGCTTGGCGAGACCACAGTGCTCGCGTTCCTTGGACCTCTTGGCTACTATTATGTCAAGGAGAAGCTGCCGACATCGATCCATGGACTGCTGGCCGGTGTGTTGGCGCTTGGGGCGACTCAGATGTACGTGGGGCGACGTATGGTTGAAAGCGCGGTGAAGCAACACCACGGTCGTGATCCACATAAGGAGCCCGATTTCGTCGCGCCACATGGTCTCACCTACCATGTACGCCCTCAAAACATATCTTGAGCGCTTCTTTTTCTGGATCTCAATTATCTTGTGGTGAGTGGTTTGTAGAGCCTGTTCTCGATGGCCAATATGGCGTTGCTGCTATGGGCGGGCTTCCATCTCGTCTCACCGCCGTCCCGCGCTGTCAAGATCCGTGAGCTCACCATGAGCCACGCGCTCAAAGACATCGGTGAGCTGCGTAAGTACTTCCAGTACGCGACGATGCTGTTTGTCGGCGCCGCCAGCGCAGGCACACTTGTCGCGGGCATTGACGGCGGGAAGGAGTTCAACACGTTTCCGAAGATGAATGGCAAATGGGTGCCTGACGGAATCTTTGAAAAAAAGGTGAGGTGGTTTGGATCATATCTTACTCTCCTCGTCGGCTGGGGCCTGAGTGATCTTTTGAATGGGTGTGTGTAGCCGTGGCTGAGCAACTTTTACGAGAACGTGGCGCTCGTGCAGCTTGACCACCGTGTGCTGGCTGTGAGCACGCTCGCTGCCTACGGGTTCGTGTACACGAAGGCGCGCAAGGCGCACATTTGGGACAACCTCCCACCGGAGGCCAAGAAGGCATTCAACTGGACGATGGTCGCCGTTGGCGGTCAGGCAGCCGGCGGCGTGACGATGCTGGTCAATGCCGTGCCGACGACGCTGGCGATGGTCCACCAGAGCGGCGCCGTCGCGATCCTCAGCACGTCGCTCTGGACGTTGTACTCGCTGCGCTTTGCGCGCCCCGCGAACGTGTTTGCGACGGCCAAAACCGTGGCCAAGGTGCTTTGATTGCGCTGGTCATCCATGTGGCTACATATCGCCACACGTCGCAGCTTGGTGCCAATTGGCTTTCGTGGTCCACATCGATTTGAAGTTGGGGAGATAATTTCGTTGTGATTGGTTGAAAACACGTTTTCTGAATGTGAATCGTGCCAGTGGATGGATCTGCATGGCCTTTGTCGCATTCGCGCATGCAGGCACACGCCACGACGGGACGCACCACAGCGACACGAAGGTTTTCCCCTCCGCCACGCACGGGCCTCCGTGGTGTCACTTTTGAAATCCTCATAGATCTCCCAGAAACGAGATGAACCGCTTGATCGACCACACGCTGCTCAAGGTCTCACGTGCGAATGGCATGTAGCTCCTCGCCATTTGTTGCTAAGCTTGTGTATCGTATCTCCATATTAGGCCGACGCGACGCCGGCACAAGTCACAAAGCTCTGCGAAGAAGCCGCTGAGCACGCGTTCTGCTCAGTGTGCGTGAACGCGTCGTACGCATCCTTTGCGCGCAAGGTGCGTCTCCAAACGTCCAGAGAACGGATCCGACAGGGAGGTGTGCTGAGATGGAAAATCTGTCCTCGGGGTCAAAACACACACAGGCTCTGGATACCGCCAAGGCGGAGAAGCAGCTCACAAACCACGTCAAAGTGTGTTGCGTCGTGGGCTTCCCGCTGGGCGCGACCACGCCCGAGGTCAAGGCGTTTGAGGCCCAGGCGTGCCTGGACGCCGGCGCCGAGGAGATCGACATGGTCATCAACGTCGGCCGCATGGTCGCGGGCGAATACGACTACGTGCTGCGCGATATTTGCGCGGTCGTCGCGGTGTGCAAGCAGCGCGGCACGCTGAGCAAAGTGATCCTCGAGACGGCGCTGCTCTCGCCCGAGCAGATTGCCAAGGCCAGCGAGCTCGCGCTCGCGGCGGGCGCCGACTTTATCAAGACCTCGACGGGCTTTTCCACGCGCGGTACGTACCGCTCATCTGGGTAGCCAAGCGCCGTGGCGAACTCACTCCGTGTCTTACTTTGGGGGTGGACTACGGACGTATCCTAGGCGCCAGCGAGGAGGACGTCAAGATCATGGCGGCGCTGGCCAAGCCCGCGGGCAAGCAGGTCAAAGCCAGCGGCGGCGTGCGCTCGGCCGAGGACGCCGCCAAGATGGTCGCGCTCGGCGCCACGCGGCTCGGCACGAGCTCGGGCGTCCAGATCCTACAGGGCACGGCCAGCAGCGCCGCGTACTGAAGGGGGATCGAGAAGAACCACGTGCGCCACGTCACAGAAAAAAAACTTTTAAGCTCTCGTAATCCCTGTCCAATCCGTTTTATATGGTTTTCGTTCCATTCCGTAATCGAGTGACCATCACTCCTTTCAGTGAGGAGCTCCGTCGAAAACCGCAGAATTGGTTTGGGAGCGTGTCATTTCGCAACAAGCCGACAGAGAAAGACAAAGAGAGGGAGAGAGCCATGTTCACGGGCATCATCGAGGAGATCGGCACGGTCGTGCGCATGGAGGAGCGCGACGACCTGCTGCTTTGGAACGGCGAGCGCGGCCGTGGCTGGGTGCTGGTCGCGCGCGTCCAGGTCGCGCTCGAAGGCGCGTACATTGGCTGCAGCATCGCCGTCAACGGCACGTGCCTCACGGCCACCGAGATCCACGGCGACGAAGTGTCGTTCGGCGTCGCGCCCGAGACGTATGTACTATCGCTTGTCTCGGGGAGCATGCGCCATGGGGACTGATCGACGTGTATGTCGCTTGTGTGTAGCTTGCGCCGCACCAACTTGGGGCAGCTCAAGCCCGGCGACAAGATCAACGTGGAGCGCAGCATGGGCGTGGACGCGCGCAATAGCGGCCACTTTGTGCAGGGCCACGTGGACGGCACGGGCAAGATTCTGTCGTTCACCCGAGAAAACGACTCGCTCTGGGTCAAGATCAGCACGCCGGCCGCGATCCTCAAGGACGTGGTCCCCAAGGGCTACATCGCGATCGACGGCACGAGCCTCACGGTGTGCGAAGTGAACGCCGTCGAGGGCTGGTTCAACATTATGCTCATCTCGCACACGCAGAACAGCGTGATCTTGCCGCTCAAGAAGGTCGGCGATCTCGTCAACCTCGAGGCCGACGTGCTGGGCAAGTACGCCGCGCGCTCGGTCGCTGCAGTGCTCGAACGCGTCGAAGCGCTGGAGAAACAGACGACGCTCGCGCTGCGCGTCGCCGCCGCGGCGATCGGTGTGGCCGCTACGGTACTCGCCGTCTCGACGCTGTCCAGTCGCAAGTAGAGATAGTTATTCGACAATGAACATCGAGAGCAGGCAGCGGTACGAGGGTAGCCTACGCAAGATCGCGTAGACAAAGAGAGGGAGTCTGTTGTTTCTAGCTGTTTAATATGACCCTCGTGGGTTTGGATATCACTACCCTCGTGCCTTCACTACCCTCATGCCTCCACCTTGGGCACAAACACACCGCCCGACAGGAGCAGGTTACGCGGAGTAAACTGGACGCGGTAGATGGGGGTCTGCTTGGAGCGTAGCGTCTTCAGAAGGAAGCGGGACGACGGCAGGTCCTGCGCAGAGCTTGGACGAACCATGCGGACTGGTCGTACGTAACTGGAAGACGCGTTCGATGCTTGCAGCGCTGCGGACGAAGTGGACGCCTGGCTGATGTGCGGTGTGGGCGGAACGACCACTGCGTGCAACGGTTTATCGACCACCGACTGCATATCCCAAAGTCTCACGGTCGAGTCCATGCCACTGCTTGCAAGAATGGTGCTCTCCTGACTGAAACACAGCGACGTCACTGTCGATCGGTGGCCGACCAGAGTTTCGAGACGCTTGCCGGCTTGCAGGTCCCAGATGTTGATGTAATTGTCTTCGCCCGAACTCGCGAGGTAACGACCATTGCTGGAAAACGCGATGCTACTGACACCGTGAAAGTGGCCTGTAAAGATGCGCACGCACTTGCCAGTCTGGATATCCCACAATCGCACAGTCTTGTCGCTCGAGCCTGTCGCGATGTAGTTGTGATTAGGATGGAATTCGACGCAATCGACGTCCGACAGGTGCCCTGCAAATACTCGTAATGGGGTCATGCGATCCGTACTCCATAGCCGCGCAGTGCGATCCATAGAACACGAGGCAAAGTAGTAACCGTAACGGCCGAATCGAACGTCCCACACAGGGAATCCTTCGTGAGACCGGTAGATAGCGACGTTGCTCTTGGCCGCCAAACTCCACAGTCGCACAGTGGAGTCGCCCGAAGCTGTGAGTCCGAATCGGTTGTCCGGTGAGAAGGCTGCTCCGTAAACAGCACTTGAGTGCCCACGAAGAACCGCTGTCTTCTCATCTTCATCCGTCTCCGTCATATCTCCGTGATAAACTGCTCCTCGAGACGTACCAAGCGGTTGATCGTCGTTTCGCCAGACGCGGAATGAACCATCATCACATGACGCGCCGACCATGGTAACGTCCTCGCTGAAGCACATGTTGTTCACATGCGCACCACCCGCGTTGGCGAATGAAAAACAGAGCGCAGACGGCAAGCTGCTCTTGCTCAAGGACGCGCGAAGCTTCAAATCTTCTAGCGCCTGGTTCTTCATTTCGGCGGGCTGGCGCAAGACTAGCCGTTCGAGCAACTGAGCATTGAACGCGTTCTTCCGGTCCGGCAATGGTCCCACCACGTCCAGCTCGCTTTTCCGTCTATCCAGGTCTGCATCAGTGTTTGCACGGGCCCTCTTGCCCTTGCGCTGGGCGTCCGACGAAGATGCCTGCCCACCCTTGTCACCACTAGCACCAGCTTTTGCACTAGCCTTATCGCCATTCTTGCCTGTGCCGGAAGATCCATCAGCGGGCCCCGTTTCACTCGATCCATTCACCGACGTGACCTTCTTGCCCTGGTCTGCGCCGCTGCTCCCATCACCGGATCCTGAGACTCCACCGTTGGCGCCGCTTTCCTCATCTGCTTTGCTACCATTCGCGTCACTCGATCCTCCCTCAGCGTCCTGGTCCTGTGGCAATTTTCGTGCCGGGAGCACGCCCCAGTTCACCTTGATGGCGTGCAGATCGTCGAGTGTCTTCCCTTCCCCGCCGGCCACGTGCACCATGTACTCGAGGTTGTACTCACCCGTCGTCAGCGGCACACCGATTTCGCTTTCGTTCGGTTCTTCAGATGACGCGACAACGCGCGCAACGTCGTCGGACGAGTGGTGCCCGCCGTTGGGGTCCGATCTCAGCGCCATACTGGGCATCCCATCCACCGATGCCGCATCCTCAAGCTGTTCGATCAGCATGCCGGGCTGGTTTGTGGTCACGACCAAGTTGATCCGTTCGTTCACGATCGTCAGCACAAGGAACAGCTTTTCTTGGCTCAGGAACGCGTTCAGCAACTCGAACGAGAGCAGGCTCACGTGGACGTTAAACTTGCTGTGGAGCACCTGCTGCGCATACTCGCTGGTGCGCACGTGCTCGGGCGTGAAGATCAAACTGAGCTGCCGCAGTTCCTCGACGTGGAGCCGCATGTGGTCGCTCGCAAACTGCACAAAAAACGTCTTGGCGGCCTCGGCGAACCCTTTCGCGAGCAGATCCAGGTAGCAGTGCACAAACACCGGGAACGAAACCGCGTGGAGCTCGTACTTGTACATGTCGAGCGAGTTGCAGACCCACTCCGTGAGCTTGGCGTACGCATCCGTGAACGCCGACGGATCGCCGCCCGTGAGTCCGTAGAAAAGCTTTACCCAATAGTCCATCGTCAGCTCATTGTATGCGACCACTGCCATACCAAAAAAAGAAACAACGCACCATGTGGTTCGCGACACACGAATCGGTCGAGAGCCCCAGTTGCTGCGCGTACCGCGCGAGCGACGCCGCGTCGCTGCTTCGCCGCTCTATCCGCTCGACGCCCAAGAACCGCTTGCGGTCGGTCTCGCTCACGCCGTTCGCGTCGTGGTGGTCGTGGGCGCCGTTCAGCGATAGCGGCGGCGGGCTCATCATCACGGCGTCGCCGTCGCGCGCCGTCGCCACGGGCGTCACCATCGACGACGGCGTCGCGACCGACGACGGCGCCACGAGCTGGTACCCGCGCGCCTGGAGGTACTGCAGCATGAGCTCGTCGACGACGCTTTCGCTGGTCGTGGCGTGGCCATGGGACGCGACCACCGACGCCACCGAGGGCGTCCGCGGGGACACCGCCGTGGGGGCTAGACTCATGGTGGGCAACTAATAACAGAGGACCCAGCGGAGCTGGAAAGGGGGAGGGCGGAGGGGAAAGTTCCCCTCCTCCCTCCCCTTCCTTTGGTGCGACCTTCGCACAACATGTAAAAACTATGTGGTCCACGTCATCCGAGTGATGGTCACTGGAATGTTCCACCGCAACCATGATCTCATACGGTATTCGTTTCTACGTTTCGAGTTGAAGTTGAGCGAGGGAGAGTTCCAAGTCCTTTTCGGACGCAGTTGGGAGAACTGGGCACGTGATCGCTTTCTTCCTGGCGAGCGGAGAGATGACCACCATGGGCGCCATTCTTCAATACGACCCATCAAGAGGAGGTCGTCTGAGAGTACGAGTCGTCCACACAAAAATCCCAACGCAAGATACTATAGCATGAGCGATTCCGCGACGACGGCGACCGAGAAGAAGGAGCTCTTTGCCACGGCCTCACCCGAGCTGCTCCGCGTGGTGCTGCCCGTGCGCTGGCTCTGGCACTACGCGACGCGCCGCTTTGGGCTGCTGTCGGCGTTGGGCGCGACGTGGAACGACCGCGAGCCCACGGCGCAGCTGCTCGCGGACGGCGTCATGTACGGCGAAGGCCCGCGCTTCCGCGTCCGCGAGAACGCGCTCTACTTTACCGACATGTACGGCAAGCAAGTGCTCAAGTACGAGCTCGCGACCAAGCGTACGACGACCGTACTCGAGCACGACGACTTTGTCTCGGGGCTCGGCTGGCTGCCGGACGACCGCATGCTCGTGACGGCCATGAACTCGCAGCGCGTGCTGGTCGTCGACAATGCCAAGGGTGGTAAGCCGGAGCCATACGTCGATCTCTCGGACGTGACGCGGTTCCGCGTCAACGACTGCGTGGTCGACACGTCAGGACGGCTGTACGTCGGGAACTTTGGTTTTGACTTTACAAACCCCAAGGAAGCCAAGACCACGACGCTGGTGCGCGTCGACACGGACCGGTCCGTCCACGTCGAGGCCACGGGCATGTTCTTCCCGAACGGCTGCGTCGTCACGCCCGACGGCAAGACGCTGATCGTCGCGGAGACGTTTGCCTGCTTGTTGACGGCGTTCGACATTAACGCCGATGGGTCATTGTCGAACCGCCGTGTGTGGGCAGACGTCGGCCTCCCTTGTGACGGCATTGCTCTCGACGCCGAAGGTTGTGTGTGGGCGGCGATCCCCCACGTTGGTATCCACCAGACGGTCGGTGCACTCGTACGCGTCCGCGAAGGCGGCGAGATCGTCAACCTCTACGGCTTTGGCCAAAATGGTATCACGAACTCGGTGTTTGCGTGCCAACTGGGCACGGACGCCCCCACGGGGACTCACTGGCTATTTTTCCTCGAGGCTGGGTCGAGCCACGACAACGTCGTGCTCAAGAACGGCCCCGAAGAGGCCAGAAAGAACGGCGTGTTGAAGGCTATCGAAGTGCCAGTCGGACCGGCACGGATCCCGGGCAATGATCGCTACTGTGGCGGCTACTGCTGAACGACTAGGCTCATGAGTGGGTATCGCATTTGTGTGGTTTATGCAGTGATCCTGGGTACGATCGCGTACTTGGAGTTGGAAATGGAGAGACACAGGCAGCTGTTAATGCACAAACGCCTTCGTGTGGTATTACTTACAGACTTTGTTTTCACTCACGGCCGGCTTGGGTGCCAATGGTTCGTTGCCAATCCATACTACGTAGCACGTAGTTCTACGCAGTATTATCACGAGGAAGGAGGCCATGGTTGGCCCTCTTCACTTTGCAACACAAGAAGAGCGCGGTGCGTTGATGACACAGAGGTTGTGTGTGTATATATACTCATAAAAGTTTGCTCTACTCACCCACTCACGAATAATCGGACAGAATTGAGCACGGCCGTGGTCCTGGACTGACACTCGGTAGCACGTTGCGCCGCTACCGCCAGTGGTGATGCATTTGGAGGCTTAGAAGCGGTTGTCGCAGGTCTTGGTGTTCTTGTCCCAGTTGCACCAGAACCAGAACTGGCACGACGGCTTGTCCTGCCACTTGCCGCAGAACGCCACGGGTGTCGGGGCCGGCGTAGGAGCCGGGGTCGGTGCCGGGGTGGGAGCCGGGGTCACCGTCGTCGGAGCAGGAGTCACTGTGGTCGGCGCCGGGGTCACCGTGGTCGGAGCAGGCGTGACCGTGGTCGGGGCCGGCGTCGGGGCGACAGTGGTCGGGGCCGGGGTCTGGCGGAAGCCCTGGTACGCGCTAAACACGTTGAGGCGGCCGTGGCCAAAGTGGTTGTTAGGGAACACAGTCTCCTTGATACCACCACACGTGTCCTCGCCGCCGCGGTTAGGCGAAAGCGTCGAGTTGAACGGGGCCTGGTCGGTCGTCGTCGTGAGGCGCTGGTAGATATCCTGGTACTTGAGGTTGGGCTCACTACTGAGCAGGAGCGCGATCGAACCCGTCACGTGCGGCGCGGCCATGCTCGTGCCCGAGATCGAGATGTAGTCCGTGTCCGAGCCGTTCCACGACGACGGAATGAAAAGACCCGGGGCCGAGATATCTGGCTTCATGAGGCCGCTCACGGCAGGACCGCGGCTCGAGAAGTACGCGAGCGTCTCGTTCTGGCTCATGGCACCGACGCCAATGACGTTCGGGTAGTCACCCGGAGACCCGGCCGTGCCACACTTGGGGCCCGAGTTGCCCTGCGAGAAGACCGGGATGATGCCGGCCGCCTGCCAAGCGTCCACAACGGGCTGGTACCACGGGCGGCCGCCGCTGCCTCCCCACGAGTTGTTGATCACGTGCGGTGCCTTGGAGCAGTCCTTGTTGTTGCCCTTGGTGTCGGTCGGGCACACCATAAACTCACCGCACTTGACGAGGTTGAACTCTGGGCACGAGGCCGGGCAGCCAAGACAGGCGATCCACTTGGCGCCGGGCGCGACGCCGTAGCCCTTGGCGCCAGCGATCGTACCCATGGTGTGCGTGCCGTGGCCGTTCTTGTCAAACGGCACGTCGGTTTGGTTGTCCGGGTCGTACCAGTTGTACGACTCGCGGAAGTTGTTCTTGAGGATCTCGTGCGTGTAGCGCACGCCCGTATCGATGTTGGCGACCACGACGTTCTGGCCGAGCGTGCCGTCGGCCCAGACCTTGGTGGACTGGATCTTGTCGACGCCCCACTGGATCTTGTTGAGGTCGACCGTGCTCGAGCTGTGGATCTCCGGCTTCGAGATCTCCGCGATCTCCTGCTCACGGATCGACTCGACGCCCGGAAGCGCTGCGAGCTGCTCGACGAGCTCGAACGACGCGCCGTTGAAAATACGCGCGTTCAGCGCCCACGAGCGGTGCTGCGCCTCGAAGAGCGGCTGGCCCGTGGTCGCCTCCTTGGCGAGGATCGCGTCGATGCCGGCCTGACTACTCGAGGCGAGCGCATCGAGCTTGTTGACCATCGACTCGATCTTTTGGCCGCGCGTCACAAACGACGCAGCCTCGATGTTTTTGAGCGCCTCGGCGGGCTTGGACTTCATGGTCACGACGATGTTGGCCTTGCCGGTCTGCTGGAGCTGGCGGTGGACACCATGGTGGACGAACGGGCTGGCGGCCGTAGCGTCGAGCGCCACGGCAAGTACCGCAACGGTGGCGAGTGTGAGGCGGAGGTTCATCTTGGCCTATCGAGTGTGTGGTGGTGCGCGGAGCGAGGCAAATCCGGATGTGAGAGCTTTCCAAGACTGAGCCTCCGCGTAACTAGGGCCTAGTTACTAGGCGACAGGAAGACAAGGAGGGACGCGTCCGAAGAGGGCCCTGCTACGAGCACCCCTCACCCATCCGTCTGGCACAGGTTTCTGTTCTCTGCCCGTGCGTAGACGAAAGGACAGTGCGAGGGGGATGAGAAGAGACCGTGTGCAATCCTCGAGCAGTCCATTCGATTCCGAATTGGCTTGGACTCTATGACCAGCAGCTGGCCCATCAGCCACTGTACAGTACCGGACACGTATGGTCTATGCCCCTTGCGCGAGCGGTGCCTAGGGAAGGTATTAGCTTGTTGTGTATCCATGGATGACAGACACTTCGAGTCCAAAATGCCCCTAAATGTGTAGTCGAACGTCTCGTTCTTCGACTGCCCATATCAAGGTGCTAGTTTCCCCGTGCCGCCAATGGGGCCACCCAGATTCCTGTTGGTAGGCGCACACAATAAATTCGGGAGAATGCGAGTCTTGCTTTTCCGGCGGCAGGAATTTTTCCCAATCGGCCAGTGCCTACATGAACGATCAGTACCGATGAACTGTGCGGAGGCACTCAACCTCGTTGATCCTCGAGTCTTCGTGCCTGTGGGACCCTTCGTCATCGATTTTGTCGATGACAAAGATAGAGGTGGAGCTCACGCCGCGTCTGGCCCTTTTCCCGCAAGTACTGGAAAGCGCCCACTCCCCTGGACGGCATTGCTCCCAAATCTACCAAACGGGCCTGTCGTATGCACGGTCTCCCATCACCAGCTGGTGACTCGTTCTCAGATTGGAGTGGGACGTGAGATCCGTGCACGAGAAAAGCCACAAAGACCCGTTTTGACAAGACGTGTCCAAAGCCAATAAGAGCTTGATCACCCTCTTCACCCGCCTTCCGCTTGACTTCTCTGACGAGTTTGGGACCTTGCCTCTGTGGACACGATTGACGTAGACGCGAGGCTTGTTCCGATCTCAAACAGTCATGCATGCCTCCCTCGCAGCAAGAAACCTACTGACCGTGACGCAAGTCCCGGGTGGCGGGTCTGCACAACTCTCGTATTTCGAAGGTTCTGTATCACTGTTGTCGCGTGGGGATCTTGAGGGTTAGTCAAACAGGGTGCAACTGCGGGGCTTTTGCCAAAAGTGGGGGTTATTTAATTTTCATAGACAAAAGTGGGGAAAAATTGACAAAAGTGGGGGTTGAAGGACT
>JAADVT010000968.1:0-12004 GCA_023335895.1 Pythium rishiriense | reverse complement strand
CCGCGCTCTTCGCGGCTGAGTTACCACAAAGTCTACGGGGTGACGCCGCCCCACCGTTGGGTTCCAATGTTTTCGTAGTGTTTAGTGTAGTGCTCACGACTGTAGTGAGCCCGTAGAGTCGTCGCGTCCGAGGTATCAATGAACGTTTGCCGTACCACAAAAAAGGAGAGAGTTAACATGATTCTGCCCAACTGCTAGAATGCGTAACATCAACTATCTCCTTTTTGAAGTTTGCACTTCCCGGGTGGCAAGACGTAGCACTACGAGAGTGGTGAACTTGCGTTTTGCCGCACCAAAGATTCCTCCTCGTAGCGATCCAGCGCACAAGACACCAATATGCGAGACACTCACATTGCAACAGATCAATACGCGTTGTACTGTATTCACAACTTGGACTCGCTCAAAATGGAAGGGGCCTGCTTCTCCGTATGACAACGACAGCTCGAGAGCGCACAGCTGCTCAATACAAAACAACTCAAAAGCACGTTTGTTTTTCTTGCCAGCACTGAATACACTTAGGCGTACTGCGCCGAGGCCTTGAACGCTTCGATCTCGGCAATTTCCTCGGCCGTACACGTATCCGCCGAGGTCGGCGCCGGCGTCGGTGCGGCCGTCGTCGGTTCGGCGGTCGTCGGCGCTGGTGTGGTCGGTTCGGGGGTCGTCGGCGCTGGCGTGGTCGGGGCCGGCGTCGTAGCCTCTGGTGTCGGTGCGGCGGTCGTAGGGGCGGGCGTTGTCGTCTCAGGCGCCGCGGTGGTGGTCGCGGGTACCGCCGTTGTCGTGGCCGGCCCAGGCGCCGTCGTCGTGGTCGTCGGCGCTGTGGTCGTGGTCGTCGGCGCTGTGGTCGGGTTCAGCGTTGCGGGGCGCACGCCGGCGTTCTGGCTGCCACCGCTGCCAACGTCGCCAAAGCCGATGGCGCCGGGCGTGCTCGGTGTGTCCTTCTTGTCCTTCTCGGCCTCCTTCTTGGCCTTTTCCGCCGCCTTTTCGGCCTCGCGCTTGGCCTTGTCCTCGGCCTTTTCGGCCTTGTCGGCGGCCTTCTCGGCCGCGCGCTTGGCCTTTTCAATCGCCTTGGCCTCCTTCTCGAGGTCCTTCTCCGACTTGGCCACGGTCGCGTCCACGCGGACGACGCCATCGGCGCCCACCGAGTACCCGAGCAGCGACAGGATTTGCGCTAGCGTCACGTCCTTGACCGTCGCGCCGTTGGGGCCTTCAAACGTAAACGTCGCCGTGGCCGTCGTCGACGCCGTGGCCGTGAGCACGACGGGCGCCTCCGTGGCCGCCTGCGTGGCCTCGCCGGCGACTGCGCTCGCCGACGGAGCCGCCGCCGCCACCACGAGCGCCACGGCCGCGAGCAGCGTCCACACGCGACGCAGCATCAGGAAGGACGAGGAGGAGGAGGGGTTAAGAATGTACGCGCGGGCGCCTCTCACACGGGCGAGAGGGTGCGAGTCGGGGAATGCGGATACGCAGTACCCCCCAGAGAGAAAGAGAGAGAGAGAGAGAGAGAGAGGAAGCAAGCCCGTTCCGTACAGTCGCCATTACTTGCGCTCTCTGTCGCGCATCGAACAGCTCCGGATGGGAGGAAAAAGAGTCGGACCAGCCAGCCAGTGTTGGTCCTAAAACCCCTTTTACATTAGGACAAACACATTATTATGGTCAAGTGAGTGTGGTCCACCTAAACTGAGTAGGGTGTAGCCATTTCGGATAGATCTTCGCCACCGTGCACACTTGGCGAGAGTGGACATCTCAGTTCCGCCCGCCTCTCTTTTCAGAGTCGACCAATGACGACGGATACCACACACTAGGCACAAAATAACGATCGCGTGGACATGTGATCGCTGTCCACATGCACTTCTGTAAAGTTGGTTGTTGCAGCGTAAAATATCACGAATAAAAATGATCAGGTGCATGAAAAGAGTTTCATATGCCCGCTGCATATTCTCAAATGCTCGGCCTCCAGTCCATGGACGCGATTTCGGCTGAGTTCAACAGCGACGCTTTATCTCTTGCTGTCCTAGCCACACATGAACAGGATCTGGACCTTTGCCACATCATGCGCCAGGCGTTGGAATACAATTACTTAAACGCCTTGTGCGAATGATGTGGCAAAGGAGATCTAGACAACCTGGGAGTAGACGTTTCAGCCGTCGCCTGGCTTTCTTAATCAAAGGACGCAAGTGCGAGACGAAGCGCGGCACCAATCGCGATCGACTGTGGCTGTTTACGTCTGCTTGCCCTTGGCGGCCTGGCCGTCGTCCAGCATCTTGTTCCTAGAAAAGTCAAGGTTGTCACAAACCGCTCGCATTTGGTATCGAAAAGTTTCAGGTCTCCAATATCTGGATTAGCGTTTGTTTGTGGAACCCACGTCTTCAGTGCATCGATTTGCGCTTCTCGATCACGTGCACAAACCCCTCGCATTCCAAAGGGTTCACAACGGTTTCGTCTCCATCGTCAACGTGAGCAACAGCAACCGTTCCGGAGCTTGCACTCGATAGCCACGTGGCGTTCAACCTTGGAATCTCCCCAAGAAAATTTCCTTCGTCGTCATAGCTCGCTTCGCCGTTGCCCGACCACGACTCCAATCCCCCGCGGCTACTATCATCGCCATGATCCGACAAATCATTAGACCTTGACGACAACAACATCATCGAACTGTTGATACTGGCTGAGCGGTGCATCCCGGTGACATCTCTTGTCGATGCTGAGGAGGTGCTACCAATAGAGTTCTCTTTACCCTTGCTCGAGAGTACGATCTCGCCAGGGTAAACTCCTGTCTCTTGAAAGACGACGCGCTTCTCCCTATCAATAAGCAATCGAGCTTCCGCAACGGACTGTGCGACGTGCTTATCGATGAACTGTTTTGCTGCAAGGGTCTTGTATGCGTCTAAAAGCTGAGCATCGGTCACAGGCGGCTGAGCTTCAGGAAACTGAACGATTGTGCCACTTCCAGTTCGGCGGTGGCCCTGAGTAGCCTGTAAATGTGCACGAGCTTCGGACAGAAGTTTCTTCTGGCCACTACGTTTCTTAAGCCATTCTTGTGCTTCATTTCGAGCTTCCTGAGCAATAAGTGTCAATGTTGACTTTTCTTCGGCAAGCAAATACCCAAGCGCAGCATCTCCCAAGAACGGGTGTCGAGGTGGTGGCGGTGTTTGAGCGCGCTCTGAAGTCTCAATTGTTCCGCGACTTCGAGCAGAGTCTCCTCTTGATGACGATATAGATGGTGAAAGTGGAGGCGCGTAGTGGGAAGAGCGTCCAGACCCCATGGCCGGTGATGAAAGCACGGAGGTCCTTGAGTCGTTCCCGTTGTGATGATTTGACGAAGTCTGTAATCCGAGAAGCGTGATTCGGAGGATAGAATTATCCCCAGTTTTGTCCGCTTCGCTTGGGGCAGGGAACGTGGTACTAGTGTGATGCTCACACTGTTCCGCATTCTCACTAAAGATTCCCGTCTTTTCGAGGCGAGAGAGCAACATGTCACAAGCTTCGGCACTGGACAAACCATAAACGTCTTTCGAAGGATTTCGTCCCGCCAGGTTCAGCTTCGTCACTTCTTGTACCATGTCTCTGTCTATTTGCGGCCATCGTGCAGCAAAGTGTAGAAGTCCCAATCGATACGTCGGAACAACCATGCGGTACTCCGCCCCGCAAAGAATGAGTTCTCGGAAGGCTGCGACGTTGTTATGCTGGATTGCAACCATCAGAGGGGTGAGTGGGATGGCAGCCATTTCTCCATTAACACGGAGTGTGTTAGTGGCATCGGACCACACGCAGAGGTCCTGGTCGTACTTCTTGAAGAGCTGGACAATTCTCTCATCACACTTATTCTGGATTGCAATATGGAGGGGACAGAAGCCTTCGCTATCCCAGCCGCCGGAGTACACGCCCATACGCAGCAATAGATCGATTACCGTTAACATGTCGTGATCATTCGGACGCCGGCAAGCGGTGTGGAGCAACGTGGTTCCATTAGCTTCCATCCAGTGGTAATCGCATATGTCGACTCGCTCATCGTCTTGATCAAAAGTCTTCGGAAGCAAATGATGCAGGAGCAGCAACGCGTTGTGGGCATGACCTCGAGACAATGCAATAAACACAGATGTTTCGTCTTGCTCTGTGTACCGAGCGATCCAATCGGCGAACGTCGCGCTTTGATCGGACTCAGCACACTTGATCCGCACGACTGCAAGAAGGAGAGGGAGAAACCGAGAGCTTGATCCTTGTGAATCTCCCGATGCCATGGACAGAAGAGTCAAGGACTCGCCCAACTCGTCGAGAAATTTGCTCGCTTCGTGATTGATACATGGATAGGATTCTGCGTGCTTGAAGGTCAGATTGATACGCTTGCATGCGATTGTGAGGAGGTCCCCGATTGGTAGCGCCAGCAGACCGTGAGACAGCAGCTCTTCAACCACGCGTAATCTAAATGTGCTACACGCAAGTGCCGTTCTCCACATTTCTTCATCATCGTCCAACGCTCTATTCGTATTGAGCAGGTCCCCGTCGCTGAGAGATTTACTGTGGCTTGGTCGTACCGTCATCCTGCAACTGTTCGGATCTTCGGGTTGATGTTTGATTCCTGAGAACATGAGTGCATGCAGCAATGTCTCACCTGAAACCTGGTGACACATCCCGTACAGAAAATCACCTCCGGCGTCGACAATCAGTGCAACCAGCTCGAACTCACCAGCTATAGAAGCTAGTGTGGCGATAGAAAAGCCTGTCTCGGTGTCTGTCCACGAAGTATACCTGCCCAGCGCTGTCGAACGTAGGCTCGACCCATGGATGATGTTAAATGCGAGGTGGTACATCCCGAACCGAACCGCTAGCGACAGTGTTGTCGACTGGATAGATGCGTGCCGTGAACCAAGGCACTCCCACATCTTTCGAGCGCTGCTTGCTAGGCCGAGCCGAATTGCGACGTGCAGTAAATGGTCTTCAGCACGATCACCGGGTAACAAAGCGCTTGCCTCGGATACAATCGGACCCACCACGACAGCGCCAGCTTCCAGTAGAACCGTCACATAGTCCTCACGCCTACGCTGTAAAGATAGGAGCATGGGTGAAGCATTTGACGTTTGATCACGCGAGTCGAGATCTTCACTGGCTGATGTTCGCCGCGCCTTCGGCTTGAAATGCTGCACGGCCAACTCGAAAACAGAGAGTGGTGCTCCGACTTTGATCATCAAATGAAGAGCATTGTTGCCGTAATCGTCACGACTGCAAGTATCGAATAGTTTCTGCTGGAGCAAAAGCTCCACGAGGCGCCACATCCTAGCTTTGATGGCCAAGTGCATGACCGTTTGACCGTTTCCGTCGCTGATGTAAAACAGGCTTGAAGTTTGAGATGTCGTCGAATCGTCAGGGAGAGTGAAGGAAGCCATCGCCATTGCCACATTTTCGCTTTGGGTCGGGAGGTCACGCCTATATCCGCTTGCTTTGATTGCGATGTGCAGAGCCGTATCGCCGTTCCCGTTCACGTGCTCCATGTACCGGTGAATTTTGTCCCTTTCTCGTACACTCGTGCGTATTCGAGTGAGCAACGTACTAACTCGAGCAACGTCGCCAAGCAAGCTGAGGTACATGAGTAGCGTCCACCCATGCTCATCACTCCCGAAGCCTGAAAGCGGCATCTGAAGCACGGGTGCACCCGTTGTTGATGCATTGCACGGTAGTAGTAGCTCCACAAAAGAGAAATTGCTGTGTGCGTGAGTCGAAAGTAGAGTTCTTCGAGCGAAATGCCAATGAAGCAAAGCCCGCACGTCTGCATTGGAGTCTTGCAGCATCTTCATGGTTCCAAATTCTTGCTGTGAGTCAGGTTTTGCATAACATTGCAGTACTACAAGCTGAAGCGGACATACTGGTGCTAGGAATCGCAGCGACGGTACCGAGCAGAAAGCATTCACGTTTGCACCGGACTGGATGTATCGTTGCAACTGCTGTGCCCTCTCTCCAGCAACGATCCCTCGGAACAACGCGAGGGTTGCAATCGACGACATAATCTTCTTGAGTGTGTCGACGCCCTTCTCAGATCCAAGAATCAGCGATTTTGTGGTGTGTCCGTGGCCACTCGCTGCCGTTTGCTTGAAGTGGATATCGATGGCATGCCGACGACTAGGATCACTCTCATTCAGCTGGATCAGCTGGATGCTAATGAGGTTTTGTAAGGCGTATCGCTTCGACTTCACCGACGTAGCCGAAGAGTGCGCACTGAGTGTTGACGGGGCTGCAATCGCCACAGGCAAATGTGTCGACATCACAGGCTGCGACGGGAATGAGCGTGCGGCGCCGTGGCGACTCGCAACCGTACTGTTCTTCGTACGCATCTCAAGCTCGTTCCATCGTAGGTACAGGTGACGCGTCCGCCACCGACCAAACCAGTTTTGCGACTTTTTGACGACTTCAGCACTGAATTCGGATGGGATGACCACGCTGTTGGCCGGCACCACGTACTCGTTCCCGCTGTCGTCATCTTCATCATCAAACCAAACCGACGAAACGTCGCTCTGGCTCACTTGCACAGCGCTGACACTACTCCGTGATGTCGAAGTAGCAGGGGCACTTCGCGCAGCCGCCGAGTTCGTCGACGGCCGCGGCCGTTTCCCGTGGAACGCGAGTCGAGGCAGCGCCAGTTCCTCTTCCACTCTTCCGTGCACACTTGCCGGCAAACCTTCAATCGGTTTCGTTAGCGCCGCGGCGCTGTGTTCTGCCATTCTCGTCGCCGTGTCGCGCTGCAGCGCGTGCTTCAACGTGTCAAACGACGCGAGGGCGACGCGTCGATCGCTTTTGTCGCCATGCCATCGCGCGCCCTCAGTCTCTAGCGCCGCACAAACACCCGCGAACGCGTCCTTTTCCCGATACACCACGAAATACCGGCCGAGGAACGTCTGGAGCGCAGTAGCCGACCACTCGTGCTGCTCGTCCACGCCGTGGTCGGCCCGCGCGGCCTCGTAAAACGACCGTAGACACTCCAAATACGCGTCATGGGCGCTCCCCCGCGCGCGCTGGCGCTCGAGAAGCCGGTCGCCTACACCCATCCACCGCCGTTGGTAAGCGCCCGGTATATTACCACTGGGCCCCGAGAAGAAGTCACGTACACACGCGTTGTACTTGGTCCTCGCACGTTTGCCGTGCGCGCGCCACGTCGGCGTCCAGCGACGCGATCGCCGAGAGCTCCCTCCGCCGCCGTTTCGCCATGGGACTCTTTCCTCGGTGATCGATCCGTAGGAGATTCCTACCGCCAACGCTGCTGTAGGAGAGAGAGAGAGAGAGAGAGAGAGCCCTGCCGGTGGGGTTACCAAGTGGCCATGTTGGTGGAAAATGCCCGCGAGACGGCAAGAGCGGCACAGGAAAGAGAAACAGAAAAAGCGTTAAGAACCACTATCCAGAAGTAGTTTCTATCGATTCCGCAAAATTCACGAAAATGTTTTTGTTTTTTTCGATACCAAAACAAGGTGCCCTGCATCTCGTAGCCAGTCGAAATTATCCATCCTCACGTGACGAATGTGGCGAGGTCCGAGCCGCCTGGGCGGCGTGCTTTGGCGTCCGCGCGGCTGCCGCCTGCGCGAGTTCGCGGCGACGAGCGCCATCCACCCGCACAGCGCGGCACTGTCGGGTCCGGGCTCGTCGCCGGCGACCGGCGTGCAAGTGTCGAGAGATCCCGGCATTTTCAAAGGCGTGGTCGACGCCACGCGCCAGTTCCACGCGATCCACGGCCACTTTGTGATCCCAGCGGGCTTCCGCGTGCCGCGACTGCTCCAAGACGCACCATCTACAGACAACACGGAGGCGGTCGCTGCGGCACGGTGGCCGGCGCACTTTCACGGCTTCCCGTTGGGCTTCAAGCTCAAGGCGCTGCTGTCCAACCCGAGGCACCGCGCGGCGCACATGGACATTGTCGACGAGTTGGAAGCCATGGGCGTGCCCGTGGACGTCGACTGGCGCGATTTCCTGTGGCAGCACACGACGCTCAAGGCGCTCGAAGTGTACCGGAAACTCCACGGCGATCTGCTCGTGCCGCGCAATTTTACAGTGCCGACGGGCGACTCGACGTGGCCGCGCCCGACGTGGGGGTTTCGTCTCGGTCTGCGCGTCATGAACATGCGCCAACAGCGCTACGAGGTCACGCCGACCGAGGCCGAGGACCTCGAGGAGATCGGGTTCGTGTGGGACGTCCACGACCACGTGTGGAGGACGCGCGTGCTGCCGGCGCTGCGCACGTTCAAGTCGATCTATGACCACTGCAACGTCGAGCAAGCATTTGTCGTTCCAAGTGAAGACCCGTGGCCGCAAGAGGCGTGGGGTTTGTCGCTGGGCCACGTCGTCAACACCTTGCGCTCGCCGATCGCGACGTACGCCCAGCAAGTGCAGCGCGACCACGAGATCCTGGAGGAGCTCGGCTTTGCGTGGGACGCCGTGGACGAGCGGTGGTCGCGGATCGTGCTGCCAGCGCTCGAGGCGTTTACAGACATTTACGGGGAAGGCATACGTCCGTCCGTCTCGTTCGTTGTGCCCGCCGAAGCGCCGTGGCCCAAGGCCGCGTGGCACCTGAGCCTGGGCACCACCATCCACAGCATCCGCACCATCCGCACGTACCGCCACCAAGTGCTCCGCGACGCCGACCATCTCAAATCGCTCGGATGGTTTGACCGCTTGACTGAGAAGTGGGGCGTCGACAAGTAATACAGGTCGGTCGTTCATGATGAAGCATGGTTGTCATCCATTCCAATTCCAGAATCAGATATCCCCTCGCTGATGAGAACTTTGAGGTATGAGAAAATCTGCAGACCAAAAAAAAAGTATCCGTTACGAACGAAGTGGAAAGGTTCAGTTAAGAACGACCCACCTCGACTTTGACCACGAAGGGAGACTTGATGATCGATCGTCGCGTCAAAAACTTGCGATCCCTCGAGCAGGTGACGCCCTCGCCCGCGACTGCGCGTGGATCTTCCCTCCTCCCGAGAGCCGACCCGTGTGCGCTCTGCGAGACCGGCGCGTGCCTGCAACGCCACAACACACACTCTCTCTGCCCCGTCGGGTAGCCGTGGACGAACCGGCGTCGGGGCGGTGGCGCCATGAGCAAGGTGCGGCGACCCCATAGTCTACAACAAAGAGAAAGACACTGACCATGTTGTGGCAGGATGCGCTGCTGACGACGGCGACGCGCGAGATGGAGCGGGTCGCCAAGCACACGGAGAACTGGGTCGAGCGCCTGGGCGCGCTCGGCGAGATCCGCAAGGCCTTCGAGGCGCTCGAGCCGAGCGCGGCGAGCGCCGTGAACGCCGAGGTCTGGAAAGTGCTCAAACCGTTGAAGGGCATGGTCCAGGACCTGCGGTCCCAGATCGTCAAAGAAGTGTGCAATTTGCTGACGACCATGGCCACGACCACGCGCGACGCCATGGTGCCGTTCGTGCGCGAGATGCTGCCGAGCCTGCTCGAAGTGCGCGGATCGGGCAACAAGGTCTGCGGCACGTACTGCGCCGAGTGCGTCGACGCGCTCGTCAGCTACACGGTCGTCAAGGGCTCCACGCTCAAGCTCTTTGTGGACATGCAACTCGACACCAAGAACAAGCTGATCCGATTGAGCTGCATCACGGCGCTCAAACTCGCGATCGTCAACTGGAGCTCCGTGCTCGACAAGACCGACGTGCAACAACTCGAGCGTGGGCTCAAGAGCGCGCTCGAAGACCCGTCATCGACCTGCCGGAGCGTCGCGTACGAATTGTTTGCTGCGTTCCAGCAGAAATTCCCCAAGCGCGCGACGCTTGTGATGTCGATGGTCGACTATAAGATCCAGAAGCGGCTCGAGTCCATGGCGTCCGGTGACTCCTCGGTACGGTGTTACCTTTGATGGCAATATTATGATAATTAACGCTGACGAGGAATGATTGTGTGTACGTACAGCGATACGCGGCAGGAGATTTGCCGTCGATGGCGGCGACGCCGACGCGTCGGGGCACCCCCAGTATCGCCGATTCGACCAGTGTGGATGACATTGGTCCGCCGTCGGCCGAGGCAACGCCGTCTGGACTTAGCTACGATATTGGCGATCGCGTGTGCATTCCGGACAAAGAGCTCTTCGGCTTCGTGCGTTTCATTGGTGATATCGAAGGCGTCAAGGGCTCGTGGGTCGGCATCGAGCTCGACGAACCGTTCGGCAAAAACGACGGCAGCGTCAAGGGCAAGTACTACTTCCGGTGCAAGCCGAAGCACGGCGTGTTTGCGCGGCCGCATCAAGTTTTCCTCACAATCACAGGCGTCAAGCTCGCAGAACAAGAGACCAAACACCCGGGCAACGTCAACCGCTTGGACAGTAATCGCACGATGGACGAGGCTTTCTCAGAAATCGCGCCTAGTGTAGATGCAGTCGAGTCTGCCCTCAACGTCGAGCTTAGCTCCATGCAGCTCACGCCCGACGGGGCTGCTGCAGGCCCTGCTTCGGCGTTAGACTCGGTTGATGTGCCCGAGCCGTCGGCACTCGTGAATGTGCTGACCAAGGCCTCCGCCGCTCACCGCAAATACCTCGTCCGGCTGCTGCAGCTCGTGCAAGCCGAACTCTTAGATCACCAGCAGTTTGACAACTATATGTCGACCGCGAGCTCAGCCGACGCGGTCCAGTACCTGCAACAACTTCAGAACTCTGCGCAGGACAAGATCGTGCTCTCGGACGCTTTCATCCAGCATATGATCCAGGCACAGCAGGCCGCGCGGGAGTCGTAAGGCCGATTTCCTGTCGTTCCATTACTCCCCCCTACTCCTCTTGCGTTCCATAACGGACGTCACCGAAATGTACCAAAAATGAATGTGTTCCGACATTCGTGCTCGTCGACATTTTGTACGTACACGGAAGATGCATGTATAGATAATTACACACCGCTCAAGGTGGCATTCAGCTGCTTGATGTCTTCAAGCGACGCGAACGCAACTGTTGCTGTCCGTGCCATAAAGCGCTGACGGAGGTTGCGGTAGGTGTCACGTGTCTCCATCTTTCGGCGTTTGTACGCGCGCGTGTCGTCCTCGAGCGCAGTTTGGACGTCCTCCATCTTCTCAATGGACTCCTGAAGAGCGTTGACGTGTTCGACTGTTCGCTTGAGAGGAGAGATCGTGGTCGTCGCGAGCTGGTCGAGGAACTCGAGCTTTGACGCGACTTGCTGGAATTGCTGCGCCTTCGTCTCCAATGCTTCGAACTCGAGCGCCATTTTTTGCGTGTCCTCTTCGAGCTGCCGAACCTGGAGACGCAGCGCGCGTAGTTCCTCTTCCAATTGCTTTTCACGACGCTCCTGCGGGGACAAGTGCGAGTCGTCCTCCTTCGTGGCCCCACCACTGGCTGTTTCGCTTGAAGAAGCGGCCGCTAGTGCTTCCTGCTGCTTGGCGTAGAGCTCATCGACCCGGTCGGCGACGTCGGCCGGGATCATCACGATGTTGCGCCGCACATACAGCTCAAACTTGTCAAAGTTTTTTTCAAACGCAGATTGCACACGCGAAATGTAGGCGCTGGAGCCCTGCCAAACGCGCCCCATAAACGCTTTATGAGTGCCGCGTGAAGGAAAAGCAATCGATCCATCGTTTATGCCATACCTTGACGACGGCGTTCAGCTGCCGCGCCTGCTTCTTCTTGTCGCCGCACGAAACCAGTTTCTACATCAGACGCTCCACACATCATTTAGTGCCTCGGGTTTTGTTCGATTCCACTGAGGGCTTGGCGTCCTCTAACCTGGTGGAGCGCATTCTCAATATCGCCGGTGACAGCGCGGGCGCTCTCCGCGACTGCCGTGTTCACTAATCGAGTTTCCACAACCAAATCAGTCTCCGTCGACACATCACAACCTCTTACTACACAACCAGAGCACTCACAGTCGACGAGGAACGCGTCGACGAAGCTGCGGATGCCGGGCGCGGCGGGGGTCGCGGCGTCCGCGGTCGTCGGGGCCGCCATCGTGTTTCCCTCCCGATTTTTGAGATTTCAAAGTAGTGACGGGGGGACGAGACCAAAAAGGAGAGGGGGGGGGGG
>JAADVT010000967.1:0-12006 GCA_023335895.1 Pythium rishiriense | reverse complement strand
CGTGTTTATGCAGGCGAGGAGATCACAGTGCGATACAAAAAGAAGATACGTAGCTTCCATTGCCTTTGCGGGGAGCCAAACTGCTAGTCATTCTCACGGCTTCCATGACGTGTGCCTTTCACGCTGGGTTTCATGCATATACACCGTGTCAAACCGTCTGGTATAATTGCTTTTATTCTATTCTACCTTTCCACCCGCCTCAGTTGTTCAATCGCGGTGAACAGGGCAACTTTCTTGCAGAAATTTGCGGATCGAACGAAACACAGCTGAGTCGCGGCTCCTGATTCCGAATATTTGGTCCATGAGCCTGGATTCCGGCCTGGCCGGCCGGAATCCAGGAAAATAGTGAAAATGTATCAAAACCCAACCAAAAACAACGGCATTCAGGCGTACCTAGCGTCTTAGGTGCGACATTTATCAAGAAAACGCCAGATGTACTTGGTTTGGCGACGTCATATTCTCTAGGTGCGGTTCTATGCCTAAGCGCGTTATGATTCCGGACAGTATGTCGGACCGAAAGGCCCGCTACTCTCCCACTATACCCACCGGAGCTCTCGGACATCTCATCGACTTGAAAGGGGATTTTATAAGGAGAGGCGGCCGCTTTCATTCACACCACTTTGGCTCTACTCAGACAGGCCGTCTGAGTATCGGACACTCCGGACACCGCCTGTATACACGGTACTACCCCTCAAAATATAGAATAATCGAGGATTATCAGGTATGAGAATCGTTTGTAGTGGCATATTTGAACTTACCATTAATGCACTTACTTTCCAACTAGCAGGTACATGTTTTCATGAAGGATTCTTGGCACTCTCGTTCACATCCATAAGCTGGGTTCCCCAGCCACACATATTTCAAGTGAGGGCCAGGAATACCTGCTATCATCAATAATCGCGTAAATAAGAGATGTGGGTCCATTCACAAAAATCTTATTTAAAACAGGGTCCATAGAATATACGCTAACAGGATTTGTGAGTTTACTTTATATCAGTACTACGCCCTTTTGGGTCGGAACACCAACCCAGCGCTGCGCACGCTGAAGTGCCCGCCCACGGCGGGCACCCCCCCACCTAGTTTCATACGAAACGGCCTCGAGCACGGACGAGTTCAGAAAAGCTTGTCACTGCTTTCGTCATCTTGCGCAGACCTCAAAACTTTTACGTCAGCATAACTTCCAAAACTGCCATAACATTCAATTATCGCGAAGGTCGACCAGCGAAGGGGTGTGCTCATGGTCTTCCGTTCTCGGGACGAGCACCTATGTCCTCTGCTAAGTTGCGAGAGCTCATGCGGTCGAGAGCCTCCAAAGTTGTCCGTCGACGGCGCTTTCGTCGCGCTTGCTAGCCTCTGCGAGTTCACTGGCGAACAATCGTGTGCTCTCTTCTCCGGTCAGGCGATCGGTCGAAGCGGTCACCAACGCTGTCGTCTCTCGACACGTTGTGGCTATCATCTGGATGCGTGCGCTGTGCGCGCGCATGCAGTGGCTCGACGACGGCCGGCGCGTCTCCCCGTCGCTCGTTGTACCGCATTTCGTCGTACCGCGCTCCACCCGAGGCCTCGGGCGGTCGGTCCTCATAACCTCCATCATGGCGATATCCGATGCGAGACGGTGGTCCGTCATAGTACCGCGCGTGCGGCGGTGCCGGCTGCTGCTGTGGTGTGGCCGACCACGGCGCCTCGACGCCGTACGCTGCCTGGCCGGACCCCAATGCATGGGGTCCC
Organism: Pythium rishiriense; assembly: GCA_023335895.1. Lineage (NCBI taxonomy): Eukaryota > Oomycota > Peronosporomycetes > Pythiales > Pythiaceae > Pythium > Pythium rishiriense. The sequence goes on along the minus strand of JAADVT010000967.1, from coordinate 10,278 downwards.
GCAACGCCCTCGCCGGCTCCGAGCCCATCACTAGGCCGCCGCTGGCGCAGCATCATCATGACCTCGGCGAGCGCCGGCAGTTCCTGCGGACCGAGATACCGGCGCTTGGGGCTCGGACTCGGCGCCGGCGGCGCGCTCGCGGCACCGCTGGGCGCGATGTGGTGGTACATCGGCGGTGGCGGCGCGTACGGCTGGTCGGGAGGCGCGTAGTGGGCCGCGACGCCGTCCGTGTCGCCGCCCGAGCCGCCGTCGTCCTGCGCGCGGCGCTTGACGCCGCCGCTGCGGCGCCGCGAGTGCCAGCGGCGCTGGGCGTCGTTGGCCTTGGTGCGGTGGAACGCGCAGAGCCGATGCAGCGAGCCGTCGTCCTTGAGCGAGCGCGCGTTCGCGCACGGCTTGTTGACGTACTTGCACCGGGAGTCGTCCATTCGCTCGTGGAGAGCTTGTTTTTTTTTTTCTTATTTGGGGAGCTCCGTTGGAACGGGAGGGGGGAAGAACCGGAGATATATGCGAGAGGGGCGGGAACTGGAAACCGGTATTTATCAGTTTTCGGGTCGTTCTTGCCCTGTCAGCCACTGGTCGAACCGAAATGGGGGACTTGGATAGTGTGGGGTACATCATACGAGGGTCCCCCTGCTGAAATATATCTCATGGGGTGGTGGTCGTGAGATACATGAGAGATCTCGTGTGTACCCAAACTGGCCAGGTGGGGGGGGACACAGCAGTCTCCAACACAATGCTTTTAAAACAGAAAGACACGCGGGGGTCGAACTCCTATTCTCAGTGTGGAGCGTCGATGAGGTGCGCTTTTGGGACGAGGCATGACTGTGAGTGTGTGTGGTCCGCCTGACTGGTTCTTATCGGGGATTGAGGGCGTGTGGTCCAACACGGAAGGAACGTACCGATCTCCAGTCGGACTTGGACTCCACCAGCACTCTGTCTCGCGGTTGGTGTACTCGTGGGGTAAGTACCTAAACGTCGCATCGTGTGTGGCTCACGAAACGACACGTCATGCGAGTGAAGGAGCTTGCGGCAAGGTGTGTTGCCTTCGTATCCTGTGGCTAGCTGAGGAAGAGTTCCTTCGTTGCCATCAATATTACGCACCTTTCTTTGAGCGCAATCGGACTGCCGTGGTCTAAACTGTTCTAATTCCATGTTGACACTCCGTATAAGAATTGATGGAAAATGACGTCGAACCCCGCTCCTGACGCCGTCGAGTTCAAACGCTCCAAATAAACTCGTACCCTGGTACGGTAAGATAACCCACGCGTCTCCTGGATAGGACGCCTTGTTCCAAACAGCCATCAATCACAGAGGCGAGTGGAGCCATGAACCCACAACTAAATTTCCATCGACAATACTGTAGTGAGTCCAAGTGACTTGGAAAGCGAGGAATATTGAAGGCGGACAATTTCTCAAGAGGCACACTTTTGATTTAGGAAAACACACTTTCGGTGCCAATGGAAATGAATCGCGGTTCCCACCGTGCCAGTTTCAAAAAAAATTCCTGTCTTCGATCTCCCGAATGGGTGCACAAAAAGCCACTGGAAGCTCCGAGCGTAAACAGGAAACTGATTTATTTGTCGTCTCAGAAGCCCGTTCATGGATCGGATCCATTGGATCCATTCATGTTCCATCCCGTATCAATCCTACAGCGAACCCTCAAATCAAAAACAACCTCTCCCCAACTGTCACAGATACAAACCCAGGTGTGCTGGGCGTGAACCCTGGTACCCAGGGCTTTGTGGGTGGCTTCGCTCCAACTTCGAGGCGCCCATGGCATTCCAAGAATCCCAGCAACCCCTTAAGCGCTATTCAATGCCCTTTGTGTCCGTTGCCCAATCTGCGACCGAGCGCACACAGCGTTCTCCTCGAAGCTCATTCCCCAACTTCCTCCCCAGTAAAGGGACTACCACCAAAACACGACCTCTTCTAGCGTTCGACCAACGATGAACATCCGCAAGATATCATTCACGGCTGCTGTACTCAGCGCGATCGCGTTTGCCGCGTCGACCGCGCCCGTTGCCTCAGCGGCTGGCGGCTGCCCGTACGGCTACGACAAGGGCGCCGGAAAGCCCATGCGTAACCTGCGTGAGCGCAAGCTCACGACAGCCGTCTCATTTTCCGATATCAAGAACGACCAACAGATGAGCAGCGAAAGCGAACTCCCGATCGCAGACTTTGCGGCCGTCAAGAAGGACATTGTCAGGCTGCTCACGGATTCGAAAGACTGGTGGCCAGCGGACTTTGGCAACTACGGCCCCTTCTTTATTCGTCTCGCGTGGCACTGCGCCGGCACGTACCGCCTCTCGGACGGCCGCGGCGGGTGCGACGGCGCGCGCATCCGCCATTTGCCCGAGCGCGCGTGGAGCGACAACACCAACCTCGATAAGGCACTCGACCTCCTGGCACCGCTCAAGCTCAAATATGGGCCGTCGCTCTCGTGGGGGGACTTGATCGCGCTCACCGGGACGACTGCGATCGAGAGCATGGGCGGTCCCCAAATCGGGTTTTGTGGCGGCCGAATCGACGACGAGGACGGCGCTGAGAGCGTCGAGCTGGACCCCGCGCTCGCGCAGGCTGAGGTCGCACACTGTGATGAAAATGGCAAGTGCACGTGGCCGCTGGGCACCACGACCTCGGGGCTCATCTACGTCAACCCTGAAGGCCCGAACGGCGTGCCTGACCCCGTGGGCTCAGCGCTCGAGATCCGCGACACGTTTGGGCGGATGGGCTTTACGGACCGCGAGACCGTCGCGCTGATCGGCGGCGGCCACGGCTTTGGCAAGATGCACGGCGCGTGTATGACAGGGCCTGGACCCAATCCAATCGAGGCGCCCGACGCACCGTGGCCTGGTACGTGCAACTCGAATCCGGATAGCCCCATGGGCAAGGATAACAACACCTACACGAGCGGCTTTGAGCACCCGTGGGTGTTCCACCCGGTCAACTGGACGAACGAGTACTTCCAGGCGCTGCGCGACGTGCCGCTCGTGCAGGACCGCAGCCCTGGAGGTCGCGTCACTTGGAAGGCCGACCCGGACACCGTACCGCCGCTTCGCATGCTCACGGTCGACGTTGCACTCATCAAAGACGAGATCTACAAGCCCATCACGGTTGAATTCGCCAACAACATCTCGGCGCTCGCCGACGCCTTCGGTCCGGCGTGGTACAAGCTCATGACGATGGATATGGGCCCGGCGACGCGATGCAAGGGCAATCTCGTGCCGACAACCCCCACGGCCCACCAAAACCCGCTACCTCCGGCGCCGGCACAACTGCCCGACTTCAACGCTGTCGCACAGCGTATCCAGGAGCTCCTAACCAAAGACCTGCCCGGTCTCACGAGCGACAAAGTCGACAACACCAAGAGCTATAACGGCGCCCTCTTTGTACACCTCGCTTACCAGTGCGCAGCCACGTTCCGCATCACTGACTATGCCGGTGGCTGCAACGGCGCGAAGATCCGCTTTTCGCCACAAAAGGACTGGGAGGGCAACGCCGGTATGGACAGTGTCATCGCAGCACTGGAGCCGATCAAAAAGGATTTCCCGACGCTCTTCACGGCCGATCTCATCGTACTGGCGGGGCAGGTCGCGCTGGAGCAGGCCGGCAGCGACGCCATCGCCTTCATTGGGGGCCGCGTCGACGCCACGGACGGCGAGAATGTTGCGCACCTCGCGCCACGCACCTACTACAAGAACCCGTTGGTGGCCGTGCGCGACGATGCCAAGGTCCGCGGACTCACGCCGCGCGAGTATGTGGCGCTCGCTGGCCGCCCGCGAAGCCTCGTGCAGCAGCAGCGCCTCGGGTACGGTGGCACTTTCACCACCAACATCGCGCGGGTCTCGAACGAATTCTACAAGGTACTTCTGAGCCATGTGTGGACACCCGTTGCCAGTCGGGATGGCCGCTGGCAGTACAAGGCCCAGGATGCCGAGCTGTACGTGCTGGACACGGACGTGGCGCTGCTCTGGGACTCGACGTACAAGGCCGTCGTGCAGGAGTATGCATCGGATGAGACGATCTTCAAGCAGGAGTTTGCGCACGCGTGGGCCATGCTCATGGCCGCAGACCACTTCAGCACCCAGGCTGGCTACTATTAAGCCACTGAGTCGACCGGAATAGACACGCGACCGGAAGATCTGCGATGATAATGCCTCAAAGAAACTGCGTCTTTTAGTCACTTCGTCACTGGGACAGAGGTCTCCTTCCTTCTGCTATACACCCGGTGCCGGATCACTCCACCAAAGTCCAGTATCTTTCGCAATCCCGCTTTTAAGCCTGATGGTGTTCAACCGCCACGCAGGAGCATCTCCGCTTCGACATGCTCCCTCGACTGCCGCACTCGGAGTGGCGTCGTCCGAGTGTACCACACAAGAAACGTAAAGACATTCTGGAGAGAATTGCTGCCCGCGAATCATCAATCGAGACGTACTCTCGACGAAGGAGGTTTGTGCGAAGTAGTGCTGCTGCTATCACCTCAGTATATTCAGTAGTGACGCACAGGGGAACCATCCCTGTGGTGAGTAATACCCACGGCAAACATCGATGTACCGGCCTTGCTCCGACGGAGCTCAACAGGAATCAGTACTGTACAGTACCACGGTCACCAAAGACCGTTCTGTACGAGTCGTTCAGCGTGAGCAAGACGTGTCAATGTACGTACGGTATTCTCGACCAAATTCTGTACGAGCCGTTCAGCGTGAGCAAGACGTGTCAATGTACTTACGGTATTCTCGACCAAATTGGTTGAGAATCGTTGCCTGCTTCGGCATCATCGTGTTGTTTGAGTCCATCATCCCACTTTTCCCACGAGGCCTGCACCAGGACATCGATCCCGTCCCGGCTATGCACGTTAGGTTGATCTGCCCTCACGGCCATAAGTTGGACCGAGTAGATTTGGTAGTCAACAACCGGGAGACTGCAACCAATTCCAGTGGAGGCACTCAACTCCGGACCAACAGATGGCTGGTTTGAGACGCGAGTGCTGTTCACAAGGCGTACGACGCAGCACTTTATCCATCGGAGGGCGTGACCGCTCTCTGTCCCGCTCTTTCTCCTTGCCTTCTGCACGGGATGGATCCGCGAACTGGTCCTCCGCCACGGCACACACTTTCAATTCTACCGTGCCTTCGACACACCTCAGCCCTCCCCTCCCTCCCTGCACTCGCACCGCGCCGTCTACAAGGAATGCAAGCTCTGTTGTGCGCGTACCCCAGCAAGCCATGCGTGAACAAGCGCTCTAACAAGGACGACGGCACGCTCCACCGTCTCTGCTCGTTCCACCGGCAGAGGGCCAACGACGCCCAGCGTCGCTGGCACGCGCGACAGCGTCTCCTCGCCGTTGAGTCTGGCGACTCGAGCGAGAGCAGCAGTGCTGAAGAGATCGATTCTCGACCGAATAAGCGCCGTCGATCGGTTGCACCGCGTCAGGACCGTGCCGCGGTAAACTCAACGGCTAAAAAAACTGCCATCGCCACCGCGCCCATGACATCGCCTGTGGTGGTGGAAACTGCGTGGTTCGAATCGCCCTTCGCACCGACGATGGAGCTGCAAGTCAATCAAGACGAAGACGCTTTGCTAGACGACGACTGGATCACAGAGTTCTTTGCAGAGATGGACGGCTTCCTCAACGACATGTCGGAACCAATGGAACCGAGACTCTCAGCTATCAATCCGTTGGAGCCGAGTTTCTTACAATCCCATTGCTAGTAGGAGCTGGAGTCTTCTTGTCAATGAAAGATTCTCTTTTGTCTTTCTTGTATTGCGCCCAATTGACTTCACATCCACAAGGATTCTACTGCTCCACCAATTTGGTGTCGTGAATGCTGTGCCCCTCCATGTAGTGGGCTCCGGCCACCTCGCGAATTCAGTCAGAAGAGAGTCGTCAGCTGCGAGTATTTCCGCTTAGTACACGCAACATGTGAAACAAGAAGACAGGAAGACGACTCAAGGGATTCTAATCCAGATTTCGGAAGACCCCCCGCTGTGGAAATCCAGTGGAGGCGGCGGATTTTAGTGATCCTGCGTACAGAAATCCACACACAACGATCCCGGTCTTCACGTGCTCCAGATTACACGGCTCAACCGCAGCTGTCAGTGGTATCGCATCGCGCTGGAACTGCATGGACGCGGTGAGGCGGGGAAGGCACGTCGTGATGACAAGTTCGTGTTCATAAACGGGCAATCTTAACAATGGAATTTGCCGGTTTTGTTGCCAGCAAACTTGGTGGATCCCATCCGGACATGATCCAGTGTAGGGATGCGTGGGCGAGGTACACCACTGGACGATGGAGCTGAAAATCTCCACCTGCTGGCCTCCATAGTATTAAATTCAAACCTGTCAGATTTCATAAACCCTATGTCGGCGCCGACAGTGGGATGTTCAATCGCGTGTAGACTACTCTGTCCATGTTATGTTCACGGGGGCGGCGAGTCCCCGAGACCGATCGACGTCGATCACGAATGATCCAAGACGTTCGCGACGGCGGCGTCGAGACCGCGTGCCGCCCACCTCGCGGGTATAGACTGGACAGAGTCGATTTCGCTCAAGCCAAACCAGCCGGGATGCGCGCCTCGACTGATTCGTTACGGCTCGAGGCGTCTTCTGCACCACCACATGATTTATTCAACGGGGATTTTGACCCCTCCCTTCCACGCGCCTGTTCCCCGTCCACGCCGGCGTCAATCACAGCTAGGTCCATCTAACCGGCTGTGGTAGGTGTGATCGCACCCAGCTGCAGTCGGCCCATTTCCAATCTTGCTGCGGACAAGACACAACTCGCGCGACCCCAGTCCAATCCATCCGCCTTCCCTCCCCCCGAACCATGGAAGCCTCCCAGCGGTGCGCGTACCCTAGCAAGCCCTGCTCCAACAAGCGCTCTTACAAGGACGACGGCACGTTCCACCGACTTTGTACGCTCCACCGACTGAAGGCGAACGACGCGCAGCGCCGCTGGCACGCGCGGCAGCGACTCACCACCAGTGAGCCGTCGTCGTCAAGCGACGAATGCGATCCTGCACCAAGGAAGCGTCGCCGCGTGACCGCTCCGCGTCAAGGCAGCGTCGCGATCAAGATCACGGCTCCTCACGCTGCCAACGCTTCGCCGCCTGTGATCGAACGGATGCCGTCACCTGTGTTCGTGGAAACGTCGTGGTTCGATGTGCCCGCAGGGCCGTCGTGCGAGCCGCAATGCGATCCCTTGCTTGATGACGATTGGATCACAGACTTCTTCGCGGAGATGGACGGCTTCCTCGACGCCACACAAGAACCGCTTGGACAGGTTATCTCGACAAGTATCTATCCGGTGGAGCTGCACTTATAGTTCGAAGTGTGAGCCCCATTACGCCCAGCTCCATTCACCCCGCACACTCTAGTCGCTATTGCTAGACAAAATACTACAAAGTACTACTACAATGCATTTGCCATTCTTCTCTAAGAGCCTTTGAATCATCTTGTCGTGCTCACGGTGTGGTTTTCCTCCGTCCCGAGTTATTCCAACCCATTTTAGACGAGCGAGGTCCACCCGGTCCCCGTGCTGTTGGAAAGAGATACCTGCCTGCGCGTCGGATCGCGATACCCTCGTGAGACCTTTGACTTCATGTGGAGCGTCCAACGGGAAGCCAGGAGGGTAATGCAGCTGCCCGACAGCAAACAATCCACTTCGAGTAGACCTCTTGGTCTTGTATGCGAACTGTTGTCAGGTCATGAGTGCCAGGATCCGGAGAGCCCATCCCACCGCCTGTTAGCCATCACAAGGAAACCACATGCTGTGAAAGCCCGTCGCGGCGTTGTGTAATGGCACCCCGATCAGCTGTGTCTCGGCTACGCACCAGCAGGCGGGGGCAACGCGAAGTTTAGTTGTGATGCTGCCGTTGGGTACATACACGGGCCACCAACCGGCGGTGTTGTGGCGTTCCCTCCTCAGAGTCTGAGGCTCAGACCCGCCTTGTGGCCCACCCACTGGGCCCCCCACTCGACTGTGGCAACGATGGAAGGTCTTGATTCCACGGCCACCCGTTGGTTTCATGCATAACACGTGAACTCTGAACATAGTGGTAGTGACGACACTTCAGCTCGCAGCAGCAAAAAGATATATCGATTTTTTCCTCGGGTGCCCGAGGCTTGATAAAATTTATTTTATAAACATTCATCTGTTCAACGTTTACTGCGTACTGTACAATAATAATCTACTGGACGCACTGATCCATTGTCATCACGAAGTCACGAAGGACTGGGAGGACGGATACACGTACTCCCAATCCACTAAGTGCGAGGGAGGTTGAGCCACCAGTAGCACCACAGTCCGACCCAAGTTTCCGCCGCGCGGCTATGCCATCGGTCCGTGGTGGGCCAGGCCACCACATCGCCATGAGTACGACATGCTAGGGTTGTGCCGGTAGGGTGACGGTCCCACACACCTGCCCCCATTCTCACATCGACAAGACGGATTGGTCAGATACCTTGCATTCCAGTGAGGAGCTCCCAGCGGATTCCAGCCCTCCGAAGCTGAATTCCAGCGGCCGGCCGCAGCCGTTTTTTTTTATCCGGAGCCGATCTCGAAATTCTCGTCCCTCCGAGAAGAATCGCAAAGCCGGTACTGGAGTGCGTCATGGATTGGCTATGTACACAAGGGTGCAGTAAGTCACCTCCCACATCTTGACAGGATCTGTCCGGTCAATTGAGAAAACATATATTTTAATTTATGTTTTCTCATTTGACCTGATAGCTGCAATCATATATTATGTTTTCTCAATGGACCTGACAGATGCAAGTCATGGGGACCCACCAAGGCCATTGCTAGAACCAGATAGTTTTGTACCTGCTTTCAACCAGATATTTTTGTACGAGGGTCTCTGTTTTCAACAATGGCCTCGGTGGGTCTCCAGGACTTGTGAAACGTTGAGCGGCATACGCAGCCACGGAATGAGATACGAGTGCTCCACCGCTTCTGTGCGCGCCACCAGAAGAAGGCGAATGACGCCGAGCGCCGCTGCTACGCGCGCGCGGCACGAGGAATGTAAATCGCGGGAGATAGAGTGAGATGGGGCGAGGCAGATGATGCTGAGCCGAGACAGCACGGATCCGCGATTTTTCCCTTGCTCACGACAGGGAGCGGGGGCAACCTCAAAGGAGAGCGAGTCCGACCGAGCGAGGAGTGACGCCTGGCGAATGCGGCGACGTGCACAGCCCATAACCCACGTATTTTTTTAAAATAATAAACTGTACAGGACTACGACGGTTTTGTGCCGACCGGTGTTATATACTACATAGAATAGTAGACGCATTGGCTGGTGTTATCACTATCGAGCAGCTCACACCACTACAGTGACACAGACCAACATGTGGTTCCAGATTCCAGAGCCAGTCGTTGGTCTCCATTGGCGTTTTGTGCTGGAGAGTCTCCAGCACAAAACGCCAATGTCTGAAACCATGGTTGGACATACCGCAGGGAACAAAGATATAAAGGTATATTGATTTTTCCGCATGTGAACGCGGGCAAATATATCATAAAACAACAGGTGACTACGTACTTGTGTGCGGTACGCGCAGGCGAGGTTTCCACTCAGCTCTCTCAACCTCCGCATCGAAAGGACGAATTCAGAGGCAAACATCCAGTTCGGGGCCTTGTTGGGATTCAAGTGTGGAGCAGTCCATGTTGACTTCGATGGATGCTCGCACTTCGCAGAGCCACTCGTCAATTCGCTTCACTGCTGCAGTGCTAAAAACTGGACGTTGAATCAAGACAATACCCCGGCTATGCGCAAAAGGGGGCAATCATCTCACTTCAAGTTTGAGGTCAGCCGGTCCATTCAACGCGAGAGAATTCGAAATACAGTACAGCACAGAATACGCTGGACAGAATTTGCCAGATCGTTGGCTCAGGTCTCCTTGTGTTCTCGATCACATTGGTTGAAAGTCGCTGCCTACTTCTGCGTCATCGTGTTGTTTGAATTCAGGTCTCCGCACACCGGTTGTTTCAGATTCGATTTAACTAATGTTCTCGACCACATTGGTTGAAAAGCGCTGCCTGCTTTTGCGTCATCGAGTTGTTTGAGTCCATCGCATTGTATATTCCACTTCTCGGGACTCGGGGAGCAAGCGGTTTTCCCGCCAGCCTTCCGTGCATGGAACGAGCTGCAGTTCACTGTAACTACAAATCAGTTCTACTGTACCGCTGCCTGGTGTGTCGAACTTTCGGTCTGTCGAGTGCGCTTCGAAGTCCTATGATCCTAGAGGAGGGAGGATCCCGACATACAAACGGGGGGGGGGGGGGG
>JAADVT010000966.1:0-12016 GCA_023335895.1 Pythium rishiriense | reverse complement strand
GACACGGACGCGGACATCCGTCCGTCACAGTATGTGCCACCGTGGTGGTCGATGTACCCTCCGTCGGAGGCGGAGCTAGGTTGGGTGTATTTGTTGGGCCAGAAGGACGGCCACGACTGGTGTGTGCGCAACGGTCTCGCTCAGACGAGTGAAATGATTGCGGCGCCTGTTCGTCCTTCAGTGCACGAGACCGCATTGGGCCAGTTCGTCGGATACCAGTGGATCGAGGCGCTCCTCTTGAGTTTCGTCGGACTATTCTCGCTTTCGTGGGACTTGACTTCGATGGCGGCGCTTCTCCAGTTGGAAATCTTCTTGTACAAGACATTCTCCGCCTGCCGGTCTGTGGGCAGTAGCATGCTTGTGCTCTGGACGCTGGTCGTCGCATGGGCTGTCCGGACGGCCTCCACCACCGACGCAAACGCCACATTTTGTCTATGCGGTGTCTACTTGTACGTCATGCTGTGCGGATTCTCCGTCTCACACGCGTACCAGCGACTCCGCGATTCCCCCGAATGGGCAGAGATTGACCGTTCGCTCGAGGCCGTGCGGTCTCTCACACCTGACGACAATCTCACGTCGCTCGGCCAGCGAGGCCACTTACTCTCCAAGGACGCGCACTCGTCGCTTGCGTCGCGCTCCTTGGTCTACCGACTCACGTTTGCTCACGTCCACTGGAAGACGGTGAGCTGAAAAAGGCTTCATGCTCTGCGTGCTCCTGTCCATCGGAAGACTGGAGACCCAGCGAGTTAGCACTATCTAGACTCCATTTGACACAGTAATTCACACCAACTATTTATAGGCCTCAACGCAACTCCACACGTCCAAACTCGATGATTCTTGATGGACGGCCCAGGATGCCGCTTGCTCTCGCAGCTCGTCCTCCTGTCGACGAGCCTATCGACCATCCCCTTTTATGTGCAATCGGACGAAACTGGAAATATCTCCCTCGGCCCCTTTTCTGCTGTATCAACATGCTCCGTGATCCTCCATTTGGTGCGCCACGAGCGCGCGGTAGACGCCCCCGGGTCGCGCCAGCAGTTGCTCATGGGTGCCCAGCTCCGCGATACCCCCGTTCTGGACCACAGCGATGCGGTCGGCGTGGCGGATCGTCGTCAGCCGGTGGGCGACCACGATCGTCGTCCGCGACTTGTGGGGGAGCAGTGCGTCCAGCGCACGCTGCAAGTCGCGCTCGCTCTCGGCGTCCAGCGCGCTCGTGGCCTCGTCCAGCAACAGCACTGCCGGGTCGCGCAGCACTGCCCGCGCGATCGCGATGCGCTGCTTCTGACCCCCCGAGAGCTGCGCGCCACGGTCGCCCACCTGGGTCGCCAAGCCGAGAGGGAGTTGCGAGATGAACTCCCAGGCGCAGGCCGTCCGCGCAGCCGCTTCGATCTCTTCGTGTGTCGCACTGGACTTGCCCATGGCGATGTTGTCGGCGATCGAGCCCGCGAAAAGCACCGGCTCCTGGCCCACGAGTGCTAGTCGTTCGCGCAGCCACGACACGCGGAGCACGCGCAAGTCCACGCCGTCGATCTTCACGCAACCACGTGGCGGGTCGTAGAACCGCTCGAGCAGTGCCATGGCCGTGCTTTTCCCACTGCCGCTTGCCCCCACTATCGCGACGGTCTCACCAGCGCGGACTGTGAGACTGAAATGCTCGTACACAGGGATGTCGGGCCGCGCCGGGTATGTAAATCCCACGTCGACAAACTCGACCTCGCCCGCGACGGCCTGGAGCGTGCCACCCTCGGATGCGCTTGCGTCGATTTGCGGCGTACGGTCGATCACACTGAACACGCGGCCAGCAGCGCGGCGCGCGCCGGCGTGGTCTGCGACGGTCTCCGTGGCGATGCCGACGGCGACCATGCTGAGCATGACCACCATGATCACGCGAGCCATGTCCTCGAACGTGACGCGACCCGAGGCGACCCACTTCCCGCCCACGTAAAATAGGAATGCGACGTTGAAAAACATGAGTCCCTGGCTCACGCCAAAGGCCACACCGCCGAGCACACCACGGCGGGCGTCCGTACGCTCGGACGCCGCGAGCAGTCCGCTGTAGCGCGACTCGATCTCTGTCTCGAGTCCGAGTGCCGCGACCGTGCGTAGGCTGCCGACAGCTTCGACCAACAGCGCGCCGGCGCGTGCGTCCGCGCCGTTGCGTGTCTTGGTGTTGGCTGAGCCCGTCATCATCTGCGCGTTCACGACCATGGCGAACCCGAACAACGGCGCCGTGGCGAGCAGCATGAGCGTCATCTCCCAGCTCGAGTAGAATGCAATCCCAAAGCCGACCGCGATGGTGGCCACACTCACGAGCCCCTGGTTGAGTTGATCGGAGGTCATGGCCTGCAGCGTCGCGGCGTCGGTCGCGAGTCTCGCGACCAGCGCGCCCGACGCGTTTTCCGCGCGGTCGAACCAGCCAATGTCCTGGCGTAGCATGGCTGCAAACGCTGCGAGCCGCACGCGCGCCGTGAGCCGTGCTGACGCGACGGCAAAGCCCACGTGTTGCGCCACGAGCGACGCGCCGAGCAACGCTCCGAGCCCGACAAATCCCAGCGACCACTGGCGCGCCGTCTGGAGGAGCTCATGGCGCGGTTTATCCTCGAAGAAGAGCACGACCATCTTGATCAGCAGCACGCCCCACAGCGGGAACACGGCCGCGTGGCCCAGCGCACCCACGCAGCCCAGCGCGAGCTGCTTCCACTCGGGTGCGCTGAGCCTCCACACGCGTCGTACGGGCACCGCGGGGGCTTCGTCATGGTCTTCTTCACTCTCATCTCGAGACGGCGACCCACTTGCGTTCTGCGGAGTGTCCTGTTCTGATACGGCAGAGCCCTTCATGGCCGTTTTCCGGGGTGAGACGACCCCTTCGTGGCTGGGCGGATCGCGCACAGTGTCGTGGAGGTCGCTCTGCGCCTCGACCAGTGTCCGGTAGAGGCCGTGTTCCATGTCCATGAGCTCGCGGTGCGTGCCGAGCTCCACGACGGCGCCATTTACAAGCACAGCGATGCGGTCGGCGTGGCGGATCGTTGACAACCGATGCGCGATCACGATGGTCGTGCGCGTCCGGTGCGCGAGCAGCGCATCGAGTGAGCCCTGGACAATGCGTTCGCTCTCGGCGTCCAGCGCGCTCGTCGCTTCGTCGAGTAGTAAGACACGGGGGTCCTTGATCAGCGCGCGCGCGATCGCGATGCGCTGCTTCTGCCCACCGGAGAGCTGCGCGCCTCGCTCCCCCACGGGCGTCTCCAAGCCCCGCGGGAACTGTGAGATAAAGTCGAGCGCGCCGGCTCGCTCGGCGGCCTCGCGCACAGCAGCGTCGCTGGCGTCGGGGCGGCCGAACCGGATGTTGTCACCGATCGAGGCCGCAAACAGCACCGGTTCCTGGCCCACGAGCCCGATCTGCGCGCGCAGCCACGCGACGTTGAGCGTGCGCAGGTCGACGCCGTCGAGCGTCACGCGGCCGCGCTGTGGGTCGTAGAACCGCTCGAGCAAGCCCACGATCGTCGACTTGCCACTGCCACTCGCACCCACGAGCGCCACGGTCTCCCCAGCGTGGACCGTCAGTGAGTAGTCGACACACACGGGCACGTCGGGCCGCGTCGGGTACGCGAACCACACGTGCTCCAGCGCGATCTCGCCGCGCACCCCGTCGATCGTCTCACCTTGGGTGCTCCGCGGGTCGATCCGCGACGACCGCCGTAGCAGCGCAAACACGTCAAAGGCCGCCGCACGCGCCGTGAGCACGGCCTCGATGCTGGGCCCGGCCTGGCCGAGCGCCATGGCGCCCATGACGGTGCAAAAAAACACGGCGACCACGCGACCGCCGTCGTAGCACCGCCCGTGGCATCGCCCGTCGTGGGCGTCCGCGACCTGGACGGCGCCGTAGAAGAGCCCGCCGGCGTACGTGCAAAAGGTCGTGAAGAACATGAACCCCATGCCGGCGCCGACCGCGAGCCCCTTCCGAACACCCGCACGTGCCGCCGACTGTAGCGCTCGGTCGTACATGGCCGCGACGCGTGCGGCGGCGTTGAACGCGTGGACCGTGCGGATGCTGCCGAGCGCTTCTTGCGCGACCGCGCCGGCCTCGGCGTACGCGTCGAGCCCGCGTTGCGTGGCCGACGCGAGCAGCCGCGAGGCCACGAACCCTGTGGCCGCGATGGCCGGTGTGAACGCCAGCAACACGAGCGCGAGCGCCCAGCCCTTGGCGAGCGCGATGGCCACGCCACTCACCGCCATAGCTGCGTACTGGATGCCGTCGCCAAACTTGCGGCCCATGCCGTTCTGGATGGCCACGGCCGCCTCGGCCACGCGTGACGCGAGCGCGAGCGGCTCATGGGCGTCGAACCAGCCGGGCTCCTGCGCGAGCAGCGCCGCGACGTACGCGCCTCGCAGCCGCCGGCTCTGGCGCGACGCCGTGCGCGACCAGCACGCGACCTGCAGGAAGCCACAGACCACGACGCCCGCGCCAACGAGGGCGAAATTCAACGCGACGTCGTTGACGCGTGAGCGTAGCGCGGCCGGCGCGACGGGCTCGGCCGGGTTGAACGCGTTCACGAGGTCGCCGTAGAGCACCATCTGGATCGGCAGCGAGACCCCGGCGGCGGCGGCGCCGAGCGTGCCGACGGCCATGAGCGCCACGTCGGTCGCGTCCGCGAACGAAAAGAGTTGGCTAAGAGGCACGAGCTGGCGGTCGTTGGCCGGCGGCTCGGCCACGTGGACCGCGACCGCCGACGCCTGACGCTTGGGCGTCTCGAGCGAAGCGAAGCCACTGGCCATGGGATGCAAATCGAAGAATGGCGCCCACCGGACCTTTCTGTGTGGCGACGCTGATGAGATCCCCTGGCACATAAACACGGCGCAATGGACCCAACAATAAAAGGAATGACGGTGCGAGGAGCTCCTCTCGCTCACTTTCTGAGACCAACACGCGCGCGAGCGGGTCTGGAGAGACACGCAACCCACTGGGCAGGGCGCACGCACCGGAGTGTGTTGCGCTCGGCGAGATGAGCGTTTCGAGAGGAAAAAAAAGAGGAGTGGATACATGCCAATTGAGACTTTGGGTTCGATTTCATACTTAGGGTGGAGTATGGGTACTCCGTACATTCACGCCAGTGCGTGTGTGTGGGGTCTACTCTTCTACTGATCAGTACTGGAGCTCGCACACGACGGGGTAGTGGTCCGACAGGTCCACGAGTTCCTCACCGGCGCCGCCGGAGGGTCGGGCCCAGTCTTTCGTGGCCTTGAGCGGCACGATCTCCGCCTTGCTGTGGGTCGGCATGCGGTGCGCGCGTGCCGCTAGCACATAGTCCAGCCGCTCGGTGCGCCCGCCCGAGCTGAGCCCGCCCACCGCGAGCTTGTTGGTGAGCGGATCAAAGCTGAACTTGGACGACGCCTCCTTGAGCTGCGGGTCTACGACATGGAGCTGCTGGAGCATGGTCTCGTACTCGCTCGTGCTCGCGGCGCTGCACGAGTCAACGTTGAGATCGCCGGCGACCAGCACGGCGTCCAACGGCGAGATCTTCTTCGAGTCCATGAACTCGCGTAGCGTCTTGAGCTGCGCGTGACGCGCCGCGACCGCGACTTTGGTCTCCCATGCCTGCAAGTGCGTTCCGAACACGTGGACCGTCTCGCCCTGCTCGGGTACCCGCACTTGGAAATAAATAACACCCTTGTCGGCCATGCGGTCGTCGCCGACCGCAGCGGCACCGAATGTGAGCTCCTCGAAATGCTCCATCGGGTACCGGCTCATCGCGAAGCATCCGCCGTCGATCGCCTTCTTGTTGGACACGGACGCGCCCTCTCCGACAACCTTGGTCTCAAACAAGAAGCCTTGCTCCTTCATGCCCTTGACCAGCAGCTCCCGGGCCGTCGCACAGAACGCCTCGCAGAACACGACCACGTCGACGTCGAGCGGTGCGAGACACTTGGGGATCGCCTGTGCGCGCTGCATGGCTGACGGGCAGAGCTTGTCGTTGACGCTCGTGAGAATGCTCGGGAAGAGCCAGACGTTATACACCATGACGCGTAGTCGGAAGGGCCGACGCGGCGCGAGCGCACGCGGGATCGCGATGGTCTCTTCGCTCGCGAGACACGCGTGCTCGTGCTGGCAGATCTTGAACACGGTCGGCGAGTTGCCCGTCGCGAGGAAGTCGCCCTGGAGGCTCAGGAACTGGCCCGCCCACTGGCCGTTGAGCACCTGCAGGTACACGTGGCTGCCACACACGACGGGCGCGCCACGCGTGGCCGCGCCGTAGGGTGACACGAGCCGAAGCGTCGCGCGCTTACTCTCGGCGTTTGTGACCATGAGGTGGCCGTGCTTCGAGTCGGGCGGCTGTGCAATGCGCACGCTCTTGCGCACGTTCCGACAGTACAAGTGGAACAGGTCGCCAAACTTGAGCGGGCGGCGCGGGCCCGAGACCAGGTCGGCGTTCTCGACCACGAAGCAGCCGTTGCCGTTCTTGCCCGTGGACGCCGACTGGGCCATGGCGTTCATGAAGCCCGTCTTGGCCGCGTTCTTGGCCTTGTTTACGGTCAGGTAAAAGCTCTTGTTCAGCTGGTACTTGCCGACACCGCCGCCCAGCGCGCCCAGCGCGAGCGCCGCCGACAGCGGACCTGTGAGCGCGATGCCAGCAACACCCGCGGCGACCGCGACGGCCTTTTGCGAGCCTGACAGCCCACTGCGCTTGGTGAGCCCGACGCGGAGCCCGCCGAGCGCGCGCAGCTGGATGCCCGAGCCGAAGCGGATCGGGTGGGAGCACTGCGACTCGACGGGCGCCGGCGCCGTGCTCTCCGGCGCTGAGTGGGTCGTGAGCGACGCGAGCAGCTTCATGGTGTGGAGCTCCGAGACGACGCTCGTGGTCGGCTGGATCGCGAGCGTCGGCAGCATCGCGGCGCGCACCTCGGCGTCGCCCGCGGACGTGGGCCGCGGCGTGATGAACTCGCGAAAGTGCGCGTCATCCACGACCTGCTGGATCTCGAGCAGCTTGCGCAGGTACGCGTTGAGCTTGAGCAGCATCTGCTGGGCCGCCGGGTCGTCGCTGGGCGCGCACGACTTGGCGCGCAGTTCGCCCCACGAGAGCCGCGACGCGCGCGGCAAGTGGATGTTGCGGTCGAAGAGCGGCGCCGCGAAGCGCTGTTCCACGGCCGCGTGGAGCGCCGCAAAATCCGCCACGCTGCGCTGCACGCGCCAGAGCCGGCCGGCCTGCGGGAACCGCGCCGAGATCTCAAAGAGCACGCCCTCGGCGCTCCCGGGCGGTGGCACGACGATGTTGGTGATGCCGATGTCGATCTCGTCCGTTGACCACAGGTCCACAAACGGCGACGGCTTGGGGGCAGCGGTCCCTCCAGCGGGCGTGGTCTCGGTTGTGGAAGTGAGCGTGGTCAGGGGCGCGGCCGGTGGGGCGCCGCGGTGCTTGGAGGGCTGGTGGAGATCCACGTCGCCGCCCTTGGTGGCCGCCGAGGACGCGGCCCGGGCCGTGCGCCGTGCGCGCCACTTGTTGAGCATCACGCCGTCACGCGAGTGTACGAGTCGAAGCTGTGGTGATGTGGCTGGAGTGGTGGTGCCGCTCCAGCGGAGACCGGAGACCGGGGCGACGGATGAGAAAGGCGGCCACGGCGAGGGCCGGGAATAGGAATAATAGCAGGCGCGTCGCTGCTGTGCGCGCGTAGGTGGGCGGGTCGTCCCAGCAGCGCAGCGATACCAAGAGTGCGGCGCTCGCATCCCAGAGAAGGCCAGCAACGCATGGGATAGGATCACCACCACGCTCTCTGGAGAGGAGCTCTTCAAAGCGTCAGCGGCCTCAGGGAGGACCAGATCTGATTTCAAACGGTTATGATTGGTTATAAATACTGATCAAAGGATGATGATTGGATGAAATACCCCACCAGGTGGCAAGCGAGCGAACTGGCCCGCGGGGGAGCTCCCGCACCGGATACCTTGGTAGACGGAACTGGTGGATTGATGCATTTTCGTCGCGTCGCAACACCGACCACGAGCGCGTGGACCGCCCGCCCGCCAGTCCCATCTAAACAGGGAGAATAAGAACTTCTCCGTTGGAGCCGTCCACGAAAGTCGCTTTTAGCTGCTCGCGTGACGTCCTTTCGTGCGCTGATGCAGGGTTTAGTTCCTTCTTTTTTTACGGATGCGCGCTTGTTGGGCGGTGCCCATCAGGGGCTGGACATGTGGGCGACGCGATTCGGTCTGTCGGATCAGTGCCCACGAGTGGAGCCATCCACAGGAAACCCCGGTCTGGCTGTCCTGTGGGTGGGTGGCTTGGAGGGGGGCTAATGCATCTGGTGGGGAGGAGCGGGCTGACTATGGAACTCGTCCATCAGTATGTCAACGGCGACGGACGAGACGCTGGTCTTCGTGTGGGCCATGTACGTACCAGGCGAATGCGATTGTCCGCTTCGATTCTTCGGATCGATGAGTCAAAACGGGGCGGTATCAGTCAGATACCATGCGGTACCACAATTATTGTGATATCGCATGATATTGTGACAATAATATTGGTTCATTGGAGCATGCCGCTCGTTGGACTCTTGGTGTCGACACAAGCGCTGTGTAGCCAGATGAGCTGGTCATGGACAGTGGATCCGAGAGGCGACCATATGCGGGCGCTGCGACCGTACCGCAATCCCTTGGTCATCACCCCAGCTGAGGCAACGATAGTTCACAAGATGCGCCGTTCTTTAGTTTAGATTTCGATGTGGTTCGAACGTTTGGAACGAACAGGATAGGGGACACAACACGCCGACCAGTGTAGAGCTTTTCAAGGCTTGAGAGCCGCATCCATTTCCAATGACGGACCAGAGGAACGTTGCACGTCGTACCGCACTCGTAGGAAAAACAAAAGGGAAACCCCGTCGCGCTACCGCAGTGGAAGACTACGGTGGGTAAACCTTCGCGCTACTGCGCGTTGGACGAGGACACGATGCGAGTGCTTCTGCTTGTGTGGGCTGCTCTTTGGTCGCGTGTGCGTCGAAGCCGTCACGGGCGTCCTGCTCTCATTGAGTCAGCGTCTCGGACACGCGGGCTCCGCTGTATCAGCGATTGGGCTCGGAATGTGCCTACAGTTTTCCCCGTCCTCAGCGCAACCTCGGGCATCGTATCCCTTTCAAATATGATGTCTGAGGGTGATGTGCTCTTCTTGCTCACTCATGTACATAGCTTACTGAATTATATTTTCCCTTCTAAAGAGATGACTTTGCGTTTTGCGCTGAGGACGGGGAAAACTGTACTGTATTGGTGGCGGGTGGATCTCCTCGGGTTCTGGAAAACCTCATCACATGAAACAGATCTTGAATCCAGTGTATTTGCACCGAAATATCACATTGCTTCTGGCTTTTTGCGGTGAGTTGGGTGCACAATGAGATATGCCGCTGACCAGAGGGTCTCACAACCAACCACCAGCTCAAGCAGTTGGCTTTTTTGGCACAACGACTGCCGTGTGAATCGCTTTCCTCGCCTCTCTATGGCGTGACAGGCTCGATGAACATCTCTCGTTGAGTCTAAACCATGCCACTGGATACAGAGCCTGCCACGGTAATCCATCCAATGTGATCACTGTCCGAAATACCTTCTCCGGCCATACTTGACACCACCCCATGGCGTCTTACACACACAGCTTCTCGTTCGCCGGTGCTGGCTGGATGATGGTGTACGAGTTCGGTGTCGCGCGCGTGCTCCAGCAGTACAACCTACCGTACGAATCGCGCTTCATTGGGACCTCGGCGGGCGCGCTCGCGGCCACGGGGCTCGCGATCGACGCCGATTTTGACGCCGTCGTGGAGACCATCATCTGCGACCACGTGCCGCTCGCCTACGCATCATTGCACGGGCCCTTCCAGCTGCGCGAGTACCTCAAACAGGGTTTCTCCAAGCACGGCAACCTGCACAAGTACACGCAACTCAACGCCGAGCCGGGGCGGGTCACGATCGTGTACACGTCGATCACGAGCATGACGTCGCGACGCAAGTCTTGCGGCTTCCAGTCCGCTGAACACTTGATGCAGACGCTGCTGGCGTCGTGCTGTGCGCCACCACTCGCTGGGTGGCCATTCCGATTGGACGGTGAGCTCATCCTCGACGGCGGCGTACTAGATAACCAGCCGATGTTTGCCGACGATCCAGAGGGCAAGCGCACGGTCACTGTGAGCCCAAACTACTACTCTGGTGCGACCATTAAGCCGTCGCAGTACTTCCCGCCGTGGTGGACGGCGTTCCCGTCGTCCCAGGACGACACACGGTGGGTCTACGCGCTGGGCCGGGCCGACGCACTCCGCTGGCTCGTGGCACAGGGACTCGCTCCGTCCAGTGAGCTCGCCAAGGTCAACCAAGTCAAACCACTCCAGTGGAAGACTCCCATTGGCGCGCGTCTCGGCTACCGCGCGCTGGATGCGGAGCTAGTGCAGGTCATGAAGACGCTGCTGGTGGTCGCGTCCGGCGTGGCGCTGGCGCTGGTGAGCCTCCTCTACCTCCACGCGAACCGCGTCGTCCGCCTGCTCAGCTCGCCGACGTACGCGCTGGGCTTAAGTACATCCATCGCGGTGGCGCTGCTCTGGGTGCTTTGAGCCCACCTCGTTTAGGTTACGGAAATTACTAGAAGTATGATTCAAATACACGCTGGCTCGGCACGAGACGAGTGTGAACCCACAATATTTTCTTGGTCCACTCACAGCGAGATAGTACGTATCTCGCCATCAACAACAACGCCGGACTCAGCCCGCACCACCGCCATGGCGGCCTACGCGCATAGCTTCTCGTTCTCGGGCGGCGGCTGGATGATGATCTACGAGTTCGGGGTCGCGCGCGCGCTCCAACGGCATGGGCTCACGACCAACGCACGGTTCATCGGGGCGTCCGCCGGTGCGCTCGCGGCCACGGCGCTCGCGATCAGCACCGACTTTGATGCCGTCGCCGATATGATCGTCAACGAGCACGTCGCTATCGCGTATGGCTCGGTGCGAAGGCCCTTCCGCATCCGCGAGATCCTGCAAGACGGCTTCTCGAGGCATCTCAAGCTGGACAAATTTACCCTTCTGAACACTGTGCCGGGTAGGGCGACGATCGTGATCACTTCCTTGTCTGCGATGGCATCGCGGCGCAAGACATGTGGGTTCCAGTCCGCCGACCACTTGATGGAAACGCTGCTGGCGTCGTGCTGCCTTCCACCGCTCGCTGGGTGGCCATTCCGACTGGACGGTGAACTCATTCTCGACGGTGGCGTGCTAGAGAACCAACCGATGTTTGCGGACGACCCAGAGGGAAAACGCACGGTCACCATCAGCCCCAACTACTTTTCCAACGCTGCCATCCGGCCGTCCCAGTATCTGCCGCCGTGGTGGTTTGCGTTCCCCCCATCGCCAAAGGACACGCGATGGGCGTACGAACTGGGTCAGGCCGACGCGATTCGGTGGCTCGTGGCCAATGGACACGCTCCAGACTCTGTGCTCGCCGAAGCCCGACAAGTCAAGCCTCTCCAGTGGCAGACCCGCCTCGGTCGGTGGAGCGGGTATCGCGCGTTGGACGCTGAGTTCATGCCTGTCGTCGCGACGCTGTTGGCGCTGACTCGGTCGCTCGCCTTGGAGATCCACAACAGTGCCAGTGTGGCAGCTTATGCGGTGGGTCTCGGCGCGTCGCTCGTAGTGATGCTGCTCTGCATGGGATGATCTCATGCGTCATTATGCGCCGGTTGTCGATGGGTAATGATGAGTTGAGCGGCTCGTCGCACACTTCGTTCGGTTTGAGTGATGGTCACCGATCCCAAAATCCAACGTGAATGATGGTCATAATGATTTATAGCCAATGAATGGCCAATATGATAAGTTTTTATCCAATCGTCACCATTCCATCAACCGTCACGAGCGTTCAGCAAGGTGGTCGCAACCTCGCAGAGAAACATGCGGCAATAGCGTGCATTTCCGATCCTCCTCCCGGCTGCGCAGGCGCCACACCCCCGACAAGACAGTAAGACAGTGCCATGGCGACCCAGAAGGTCAAGAGCGCCGCGCGCACGGT